>JAOVYV010000024.1:16361376-16374473 GCA_025674545.1 Hassar affinis
GCCCCACCCGGGGATCGAACCCGGGTCCTTCTTGCTGTGAGGCGACAGCACTATCCACTGCGCCACCGTGCCGCCCTGGGCTGATTGTGAAGACAGATTAAAAAACATACATTAAGGAAAGGGCAGCCAGTCCTGAGTGTGAGGTGGTTTGAGGAAAAGGATGTTTGTGTGGCTGAATTCTAGAAACCAATTAAAAACAATGAAAAATAAGTCACAGTATTTCTTTCAAAAATATACACTGAAGTACCAGAAAAACTGGTACTATGAGCCTATGCAAAATACATAGCAACATCACCTATGCACCTCATTGGTTGCATCTGCTAGTGCATATATAATGATGTGGAAGCTTCTATGGAAGCTTCTAGAGCTGTTTCCACCATGAGAAGAATCGTTATCACGATTTAATCATTTTCAACACGGTTTAATAGTTGGAGCTCGTGAGAGGGCAGGGGTGGCTCAATGGTTAAGGTGTTGGGTCGTTGAATAGAAGGTCAGGGGGTCAAGCCCCAGCACCACCAAGCTGCAACTCTTGGGCCCTCGAGCAAGGCCCTTAACCCTTAACTGCACAGTTGTATAAATGAGATAAGTGTAAGTCGTTCTGGATTAGTGTGTCTGCCAAATGCCATAAATGCCATAAATGTAAATGAGATGGGTCACAGCATTTCAGAAATTAGAAGCAAAGTTTTGATTTTCACGCATGAGCATTTCAAGGGTGTACTGTGACTACAAGAATTCCAGCAAAACCCCAACCTTACCAGCAACATGGCTGTAAAAAGATTCTGGGTGAACGTGACCAGTGTCAGCTGGCAAGAATCATTTCACGTGATAGGTGTGTAACACTGCCTCAAGTAACAACAGAATTCAATGCTGAATTGCCTCAACAAATATCAGTGTGAGGACTGTGCAACATTCCTGCCAAGATCCAATGGAGGACCTACCAAGTATTATAGCAGTTTTATTTCTAAGTATACCGGTTTTTCTGGCACTTCAGTGTACTTGGACTCTCCAACAGACAAACAGATATGGCAATCCTGCCAGTATTTTTCCTCTTCATTTTGATGTTTGATTTGATGTGAACTTAAATCTTGATCTACAGTATAAAAGAGTTTGTTTGACTTTCTGAAATTATTATTTGTGTATTTCAAACACTTTCACTGGTATAAGTGAAGTTAAGTGACACATTTCCATTGGGCCCACAAGAGAACCGCAAGTTTAACAGAAAGAAAAGCGAAAAAATGTGGCTTGTGGTAAGAAAGTTTATGTGAGAAGATAATAAAATGAAAGAGATGATTCACACTCACTTCTGTGTTTAGACATTTATGTACTGTATCTGGTGCCGTTACTCTGTGTGAGTGTGTGTGTGTATATGGCTGCTGATAGGACCACCCTGTGTGAGTGTGGGTTTATGTGCCTGCTAGTGCAAAAGGAAGATTGGGAAATGATTAACGGTTAAGTGAGTTGACATATTTCATGCACGCACATGTACAATCACACACACACATAAACACACAAGCTTGAGCACACACACACAGTACACACTTCATCACTCTCAACACCACGGACCTCTTGCTGGGTCTCCTGCTGTGTTCCCAAATGTTTTTGCCAGAGACAATATACACACACATCCATACACAGCACGTGTACTTAGTTTATATGCTGACATTTCTAGATTAATGCCATCAGCTCAGGGCCGCCGAGATTACGGTCACGTTTACAGGAAGAATCGGCTCTTGTGACAGTTAAAAACAGGGGTCCCAGGTGTAGACACAAAATCCAAATCAAAATTCAAGCATCAAGGATTTAAAGGTCTAACCAGAATGCACTGAAACAGCACTAGAGCATGATCAGGGATTTACAAATGCAGGGCTGTGTGCAGTAAATGCACACAATAAACTGTAGACTGTACCACTTTGAATGTTGGTAGCTCAGCCGGGGGGTGGGGTGTTGTCAGATGAGGCAGAGCACAACCATATACACCAGTCAGGATTACCAAATGTACATCTTCATTCACAGCTCCATACATTTTGAATGACCAAGCACAAAAAATTTTTGCTAAGCCAATGTTCCATTCATTGGCCTTTATAGAAGTTGTGTCACTGTTGAGCAGCATACTCTGCACCCAATTTAGTAGCATTATTATTGCAGCTACCAGTCATAAATGGGAATTGCAGCAAGCTGTAACAGGCCCAGTGGGGCAGGACTCACGCTGGCCCATGCCTTCTCTGTGAAAACTTTGTTTAGTAGTGGATCTGTGGGGATGGACAGGAGGACAGTTGACATACTACTTCGGTATTCATCTGCGTATTTTAACCAGGGTGAGGAGAACCACACTAGCTCACATGGTTGTATTTCTTTAAAAAAACTATTTGAACAAGTTGACAGCATAAACACTGCCATTTTTAGATTAGAAAGGTTGTGATTAGCAAGTTTAATCTATACTCTTCCAGCTAGCCCCAAGAAAATCTATGGCTATAAGCTCCTCCTGTAGACAATATTAAAGCATCTCTATTAGATAATGTATAATTTATCTGTAATTACTGTACAAAGCAATATTCAAGATCATACACATAATACGTTTACTGGAAACCTCAATGATCTGCTTTTATTTCAGCCTTTTCATCTATATGTTATCCGATTAGACCAAACTTTTATGTTTGGTAGTTTTGAAATATCTCTTGCTTTATGCTACATCACTCACACTACTCAACAGTCTCTTTTGTTACTGCTGATAAATGTAGTGAACATAAGTTCTAAACTAATTAAACTTGCCAGATCTGGATACTGCCCACACACCATTTTCAAACAGTAAATATATTAGGGTTTGAAGTTAGTCTCTGACTAGAGAACACTGAATGACAGTAGATGTTATCATCTCGAGAGTTTCTTCATTCCTGTTGCTCAGCACAGAAAACTCCAGCCACTGTGCGTGAGCCAAACTGATGGTGGGAGATCAGTGAAGCATGAGCAGCGAGTCCAGTGGGTGTTCCCGCACATCTCTATTTACTGACAGGTTTACAGGCTGTGGAAGAGATGATTAAGAGACAGTGACTCTTCCTTGCATCATAGAATGTAAATCCTGTCCCATATCGGAATTTTCCTTTTAGATGGAAATATTTGGTCAAAGGTTATTTCAGCTTGTGTATGCACACTGTTATAAAAAAAAGAGTTATTTAAGGGTTTACTGGATAATTTAGGGTCTGGGCTTCCAAAAAAAGGGGAGGGGGTTCTGCTTGGAACCCTTTCTGATTGGGAAGCACTGTTGTAGGGTTCTACATTGTTTAAGAAAGTCAGTTTACAGCAGTGGTCTTTACCGCATAGTACTTATGTTCCATTTAAATCAAAATAACCCATTTACGCTTTTACTACATGTAGAAAGGTAGTAAAATGATTTTCCAGCTTAGAAGTTTATGTGCTTGGCTTGATTTTGTTGAACAATAAAAAAAAAAATACTTTTGTTTTTCAGTGCCTGCTATCTTCTGTCTATATTTTATAGGTACTCGCACAAAAAGACGTGTTCCCAAATGAAGGGAGTTGTGCTCCTAGTTAAATACATATTGCACTATTTACATTATTATTTATATTGATTTCATTACATAATGTTATTACTCAATAATCAAAACAGCTTCATTATCATAAAAGCATAACACATACAAGTAGTCAAAGAGTCATCAAGGGAACGTCTTATCTTAATGTGCTTACTTTGCATTTAGCTTTCTGTCATACGCTATTAAATACTATATACATATGAGCAGGGGATTTTTCCACATCCATTTTATATAATTATATCATTAAATTATTATAAATTATTATAAAATTTGATTTAAATGATCTGTAACTGATCTTCCCAAAGCATGTGTCAGAGAGGCACAACAATTAGGGTTGCCACATCACCTCACCTTTAGCTACACTAAATGCCCCTAGGTGTCAATGAGTGTGAGAACGATCGTGTAATGGGCTGGCAATTCAGTCCAGGCTGTATTCCTGCTTCATGCCCAGTGCTCCCAGGATAGGCTCTGGATCTTACCAGGATAAAGTGCTTAATGAAGATGAATGAAAAATGTATCTTCTCAGGACAGAAAAAAAACAAGCAGCTAACATTGATTTAAACATTATTCCCTAATCTATTGTCATCATTTTCATCAACTGAAGAACTCTGTTAGTATCTGCTAAGTAATTAATCTACCAGAAAGTCCAGAGCCACTTGTCAGATTTGATTTGGGAGAGAAGAACAGTAGGGCAGCTTGAGAAGAGGTCCATGAGGAAGAGAGAGAAAAATCACTTTGTCTCCGAAGATGTGTAAATATTACTGCCTGAGTCTGTTTTAGAGAGGGAGGCAGTAGCAGGGGAACAATTCATCTCTTGAAGGCAGTGTGACTAGAAGAAAATGACACTTACTGTGTGTGTGTGTGCGAATGCTTGCATAAGACTTTAATCCTGGCTCACTCTGATAAAGTCTAGACACATCAAGTCTGATTTCTCAGTCAAAGTCACGACCTTTGCTCATCTCATTTAGCAATAAAACGTTTTTTTTTTCATTCTAACCAGTGAATTAACAATTCACAAGTCTGATTATACATTTAAAGTCCAGAATATTAGGAACACCTGTACATAGTACATAGACCTGCAATTATCCATCAGTCAAGCATGTGGTGAAGAAAATTATGTAGATACAGGTCAAGAGCTATGGTTAGAGTTCACATCAAACATAGAATGAGGGGAAATGTGATCCCAGAGACTTGGCATGGCTGATCTGGGACTTTCATGCTTGGCATGGCTGATCTGGGATTTTCATGTACAACTGTCTCTAGAGTTTATACGGTGGTACAAAAAAGCATCCAGTTCTGGGGGTGAAATGCCTTGTTGATGAAAGAGGTCACAGGAGAATGGGCAGACTGGTTTGAGCTGATGGAAAGGCTATGCCTGGTGACTCAAATCACCACTCTTTACAACCGTGGTGAGCAGAAAAGCCTCACAAGATGTTGAACCTTAAGGTTAATGGGGTTACAACAGCAGAAGACCATGTCGGGTTCTACCCCTGTCTGCCAGGAACAGGAATCAGGCTACAGTGGGTACAAACTCATTAAAACTAAACCATTAAAAACGGGAAAAAGACAAGGCGAAGGTTTTTCCAGTATTCATTTGCCCAGTTTTGATCAGCCAGATTTTTTTTTCACCAGAAGTGATATAAGTGGTGTGATGAGTAGAACACCAACCAGTGATCCTTATTGAAGACTTGGCTCTCATATAATGAAAGCTGTTTTGTCCAGACGCCAAGCTTTATTTCCTCAGGATAGCAGTGCTCAGATGTGTTTTTGACCATCTACATAAGCATGTGGGAACCAGAATGACCTGTGGACAGACCTACACAGGTTTAGACCAGCATTTTAAAACATGGTGTGACCGCCCTGTCTGGGTTTGAACTGTTTACAAAAACCAATCAATAAAATGACACATGCAGGGATGAAACACATTATATGGCAAACTCAAAGAGTAAGATCACTCACATGTGTTTGTATGGAATAAATTACTCTACTAACATGAACGAATAGCTTTTAAAGTGCAAGT
Source organism: Hassar affinis (assembly GCA_025674545.1). Lineage (NCBI taxonomy): Eukaryota > Metazoa > Chordata > Actinopteri > Siluriformes > Doradidae > Hassar > Hassar affinis. The sequence continues at coordinate 16,366,942 of JAOVYV010000024.1, forward strand.
GGTTTAAAAACGGCAGGTCTTCTGTTGGATGGTGTTTATGGTATTTATTGAGCTCTTAAACTCATCAGCTTGTGGCAAATAATTACTCCAATCTAAAACCCATTAACCCATTTTGTAAAAGTGTCTACCTATTAGAGAGGGTTTTGAGTCAAACCTGTGAAGCTAAGAACCCTTAACTATTCAAAGAACACTCATTGCAAGGCTATTTTATACAGTAGATTTGTAAGAAGACAAAACACCTTGAAATATACAGGATTAAGTGAAACATAGAGTTGATGTAGATCCAGTGGAGTCTACATCAATGGTGTTAAAAGTCTAATCATTGTTTGTGCTCATTGGCGAAGGTTGGAGTTAGCTTACGGCTGTTTCCAGGCATAACTCAGTTTTGGCCTGCCACAGGAAGTTCTCACCCTCTTCCTGTCTTGCCCAGCTGCTGAAAGCCACCTAGCTACAAGGCTGTTTGGGAGTGTTATGGGAGGTATGTGGGAAAAAAGAAAAAAAAAAGAACACATATATGGAGTTATACAATAGTCCCCTTGCTTTCCATATACAATCCTCCTACCACACTTTCATCTACTCAGAATTCCATGTGTCAATTAGTCATTTTTTAAATTTGCCCTAAAAATGACTAACATTGACTTTGAAACTTCAGAGGTAACTTGTTCTTCTCTTTGCTGTTGCAGAGAAGATTCATATCACAAGGAGGGATTTTGCCTGGTTATATATGGCATTCCTGTGACAAACTTGGTGAAAAGGTACCATAAAGGTGCCACACTGAGTATGGATGGTCACCTGGTGTTAGTAATTTACAGCTTGGCCGCTTCCTGTTGCACTTTCCATCCACTGTGGGCTAGACTGCAGCCGGTGCGTGTGGCACATCAGCGGGAAAATGCTGGACCATAGCCCACTGTCGCTCCTCCATACTGAGCCTCAGAAAAACACCTCCGGCCCGGTTAAGTGCTTGCTCACTGTTAGCCTAGATCCTCCAGAACTGCAGGAAATACTGCTTCCTGTTTCTGAAGCTATAACCTTTCAGAACTGGCTGTAAATCAGCTTGCTTGGTACAAGATTAAATAATATACACACATTCACCAGTTACTTTAACAGAAATAGACACTCTTGCTCATTCATACAATTATCTAGTCATGTGTCAGCAGTGCAATGCATAAATTCATGTATATACAGGCCAAGCGCTTTAGTTAGCATCAGTTCTATGGGTAGAAATGCCTTATTGATGAGAGAGGTCAGAGGAAAATGGCCAGACTAGTCAGAGCTGATAGAAAGGCTATGGTAACTCAAATAATCACTCTTTATGACCATGATGAGCTGAAAAGCATGTTAGAATGGACAAGACGTCAACTATTTAGTCCCATGGCCTACAACAGCAAAAAATCACATTGTTTTGCAATCCTGTCTTGGAATTTGAGGCTACAGGCTCACTGAAGCTGAACAGGTAACCGTTGGAAAGGGTTGGATTTAGGATAGAATGCACAAGTGTAAGCTTAAAAATGATGTCTAGAACTAGAACAAGAAAATGTTTTTTGAAAGAAACTTTCACTGACAGTGCAATTTAGTCTCAGATTAGTCTTTTCCGGGGAGTGGGAAAACAAGACTTTATAAAAGGTAACTCTCACGCCAGAATGAAGTGCAAAATTAACACACTAACCCAAGAAAATAACTCTATGGCATGTCATCCTGGCCTCTGTTCCAGCCCGTACTGGTCCAATGTGGCTCTTAATTGAATTGCCTCTGGCTTAACTCTGCCAATAAAAGCAAATGGCTCAATTTAACCTCTGAATTCCCACTAGCTCCTAGTATGCAGAAGAGCCTCACACTTCATTCCGAAGTGTAGCTGAAGCATATGAGGCCCTCTGCACCAAACCAGCCCCTGCAACCACCCAAGTCAACTTCACGCCTAGTAAAGCAAAGAAGCCCTCCCCAGCTGCAAAGGTCACGCCCCAATAAAGCAGCATCAATGAGGCTTCTTACTGCCCTTCAGGGGTTGTAAATCTCCTCTAGAATGAGAGAACTAGGCTGGAGGTGTCATGGACCGATGACACCTGCAGCAGCAACAAGTCAGTCCACCTCCACGTTTGCTAGCCCCCAGTATACCTCTATAATGCGTCACTTATGGCGTAGGCGAAACTGAGGGAAATTCCTATTTACAGATCATTACAAATGCTGAGCTCTAAACATGCCGATGTAGCCCGGTTATAGAAAAATGGAGCTGATGGGCCACACATCTGCAGACTGGCCTGTCAAAGGATTGATTTACTCTGGGCCGGAGAGAAGCAGGAATGCAGGCTGGGAAAGGAAGAGTTTGCCCCTGCACCCCTCCTTAGGTCCAGATATTATTTATGACCTGTCCAATCATGCCAAATTCTGCAGCATCTGAATTTGCCCAGTGTGTTAATAAACGTCTTTTGTAAAAAGTAGCATCTCATTTAAATAAATGTATGCAGATGTGAGGCTTTTGTATCAAATAGTTTTGATATTACCTTGGCCTCATTAGGATGCATAATGTCCACTGGAAGGTCATTTCTTGAAAAAGTGTCAAATGTAGCATATTTAGCAAGTGTAGATTTATAATCAGTATCAGGAGCATCTGCTTAAGATTTGTATTGACTTTCTCAGACCTTGGATCTTTAAGGGTTTTACCAGAGGGTCTTGCTGAAGAACCCAGGTTGTTTACTGGGGAAGAATGTTCTCTGTTATTTCAAAACCTTGCTACATAACTATCTTTAAAACCACAGAAAATATAACAGCAGGTTTTTACACACAGCCTTATTTTTGGCAAACCCCCCCAGGAACTCAAGCGGAAGTTTAATTGGAAAATTTACAGCCTATCATCCCATCATCCCATACTGGCCTCAGTTATGAGAAAGCAAATTGCTCTTACTGTAGCTATTTATGTCTTTTTGTATATCGCCACAGAACAAACCCATTGTGTTAAAAAATTTATAATGTAAGTAAAAATGAAAGGACTACAGCCCTATTGGAGAAGCTACAGAAAATAACACGCACTCTGCACTCAATGAGGCATTAAACTGTCTCTTTGGGCTTTTCTCAAAACTTAAACGGCATGACAAATGAAGTAGTGAGTAGTGGTATTAAACCTACTATTACCTCAGAAGCCTTAATGATGATGGGTTTCCAGGCGCACTACTTTTGTTCATGCTCTCTTAAAAATGCAACTTAATCAAAACTCCTTTGGAGTCCCAGTTATTCTTGAAGTAAGACTGAACAAGCGGAGACTAAACTGCTCTAATCTGCACAAATACACCTAGATGTGCTCATCAGAGAGAAAAATTATAATGATTAACACCAGCGTTTGGGAGATTAATTTTGTTTATGTATCCAGTGAAACGTTGAGAAATGAATACACAACCGTGATCCTGAGATAATCCCCCCTGAACCCTGTGCAAAAAGTAAGCAAAGGGATAAGAAGTTTCACTTGCCTGCACATGTCTAGGAATGACACTTTTACAACTATTTTTGTACGAAACAGAAAAAAAAACTCCAGGTAGTCTCCCCCCAGCCCTTTCTTTGGGTAAACCTCAGTCTGGTTTCCGAGTAATTCTATTTGTTGAGACGTTGCATCTCACTTTCTCTAGGCAACTGTGGCGTTTACGAGCGGTTACTCACACAAAGCAGGGAGGTCTGATTGCTCAGCTAATTGGTGTCGGCAAAAGATCACAGAGCGGGCCTCATAAAATCCAATGCCCCTCTACCCCATTACATCACGGCACGCTGGGCCAGGAGAGGAACAAACCTCTCAGACTGCTATTGCTATTGCTTTCAGAAAGATGTCGAAACTCTACATATTATGACCTAGTTGTATCATGAAACAGGAGCATCTTAAGGACTTTTGCCACTAACCTTCGTCTGCTTGTCAACTCAAGATCTGCTTGTTGCTAAAACATTTGGGACACTAGATGGGGTTCCTTGCTCATTAGCCCTCCGTATATAATCTTTAATCTTGTCTCCCAGCACAAAATGCACTCTGGTTAATGCTGGAAAGGTATTAAGGCAGACTAGAAGTCAGATTAGGGATTGATCATTTACTCTTTGAAAGCAATGCAACTGCAGTACATCCCCAAAGGCTATAGGAATACCTGGCATTAGGTATACTAAAGAGATTCACAGCTTTGCTCTTATCCCTGTCACCTTCAGGGATTTTTCACAGCAAGCTGAAACAGAGCAAGCACATTGTCAGGCTTTAATGCAAATGTTGCCATCATTGAGTAGACTAAGGTACACTCTGTGAAATGCATTAGTTCAGGACACTTAATTAAATGCTAATGAGGCATTTAATTATCAGCACTTTCAGAGTAAGTGCCTTCTTGTGGTCTAGTTATGAGGACACTCACTGGTCTATCAACAAGTAGATTGTATGGTTACATTCGAATACAAAGTACAGCTTATAGGGGCAAAAAAAGTAAAATGTCGTTTCAAGTGTGATCCATCCACTTCCCGATTGTACTACTTAATCCCTCATCCGTCCTAAGAGCCAGCATGAATCCAGTAAACAGACAAAGATTCCCTGCATCTATTACTACCACATTTCCCTTCATCTTTAATTGTTTCATAAAATGCCAAGGTGATTCTGCACCAAAGGGATATCCATGGAACCCAAAAAAAAAAGCAGTCTGCTCACAGCTAGCCAATATGTTTCTTTTTACAATAGCCATCAAAAGCATTCCAGAAAGTTATAAAGGAAATTAATTGTGTTGATGTCACCCTGCTCAAGCTGTTGTTGTAATTCCCGCTGCCAAAGAAGCAGCAGCTGCTTTTGAAATGTGTTGACAGTGTATGAAGTTAAAAAGAGGATCGGAACATTTCAGAAACGCTGCGTCTCACATCGACGCTGGCTTTTCGGATTATTATTATCTGACTCACTCTCAGGGTTGTTATTTTAATTGCCGTGAAATGTCTCTCCATCAAAAGAAAAACTCTAGTAATCAGGCACGTACGAGGATGCATATCAGCACTCGCTGCTTCAAATCTTAATACATAATGATTGTTGACTTTCCTATTTGTATTCCTAAGTACCATGAAGTGTTGATGATTTAATGCCTCGCCCACATAGTACTCTGGAGTTATATTATGCAAGTCGTACAAGTGCTTTGTGTGGGCTTCAGAATAAACGTTTCTAATAAAGTTCCGCTTTTATCTTTTATTCATTTTTTTTTAACATTCTCCAGTCGTACCGGTTTATTAGTTGAACTTATCTGCGCTCCAGAATTTGTTTTACCCAGGATACTGATAAAAAAATTCAGCTGACAGCCTGCAACATTGATGCAATTTTTTCCATGTTCGTATTCGAGCAGGAAAATTCAGAGATGTACCCCAGACAGGGACACTTAGACAGGGCCAGACAAGATCTCACCTGCCAGCTGAACCAGACATAGCACAGCCTCACCCAAACCCCACCCCCTCCCTTAACCCGAACTCCAAATACAAAGGGAGATTTGTGGTGCTAAAACTGCTTACAGTAAGTGCGGCGTAGATGTAGCTGAAAAACTGAGCCCGATTTTGAAATCGCAATGCCATCAAGCATTGCAACAGAGCGAAAGTGTGCTCCAGGATGCGAGAGAGTGTTTCTGACATGAGGGTTAATCTAGCGAGAATTGAAATGTCAGTCTCACACAGCATAGTGTGTCAAGAAGATGAGCGTTTTGTTGAACTTGGCACTCACCACACGACCATAATGGGCCAACGGTAATTACGGACTTCAGGCAGTGAGAGGTTAATTGATCTGGGATAAACAGCTATTTCGGAGGAATGCCTTTCTTTTGCCCAAACTTTTGGAGAGAGACTTTTGTCTGTCTGTGGCTGAATCAGAGAACACCTGTAGGTGTAACAGGATCCAGATATAGTAATAAATATTTACGTTAATTTGTCAGACACTTTTGTCTGAATGACTTGCATCCGAGCCAGTTTATAATCCAATCATACGCTTTGCTTGTACAGAGCTGATAGAAATACAAGCACTTTAGAGCAAGTGGGGTCTGGGAACCAGGAGTTTGTGAGGCATAGCCAAGGGCTCTGTGATACAGCCGTGGAAATCACACCCCACTATTACCATATAACTTAATAACTTAATAACTGGACCTGTTGTGTTCTGTCAGTGGAAAGTTTAGGAATAAAAGAAAAATCTCTGTGGCTCTAATAATTAGCCCGAATGTTATCAGATTTAGTAGCTTATGAAATATGTTTGTGTGCTTTTTTTTGTAACAGTTAAAAGAGCTTCAAATTAAAATGACAACAACAACAACTAAATAAATCCAATCCAATACAATACAATACAACAGCCATCTATGGCCATGGAGCAGAACTACTAATATTACAGTCATGATATCTAATAATGTATGCCAGGGGTGTCCAATCGTATCCACGAAGGGCCGGTGTGGGTGCAGGTTTTCCTTCCAACCAAGGAGAAGCCTCACCTCAATCCACCTGTTTTTAATCAATTGATTTAATCAGTGGATCTTGGCTTTAGGTAGTGTGTGGCTTCTGCTTGGTTGGAAAGAAAACCTGCACCCACACCGGCCCTTCGTGGATAAGATTGGACACCCCTGATGTATGCTAATAACAATGCCAGAGTAGTTTATGTAAACATTCACTATTACACTAGATATTTTCAGTTATATAAAGCTCACGGAGCACACCTGATCTGTACACATACGTTCAGGACATTCTTGAGTGAATCCACAGAACAGTCAGTTTTATCATCTTCAGATCAAGGGGTGAACCCTTTTAGACCTCAGGGAGGTAGTGGCGTCTACAGCACTGTTCACTTGCACACCCTAGTGTTTGAGATGGACAATAGGTCCTGATGAATGAGGCAGGAGAAGTTGCATTGGTATGAGATAACATCAAGGACTTGACTTTCATATGAACAACTTTGGAGAGTGGCAATAGACCAAGAAGACTGTTAAATGTATATATTTTACACTGTTTTTACAATATTAGTTATACATAAACGTATAGCACATTGCTTTCCACATATGAAGTAGTTTAACAGTGTATGCTGTAGGGAGTGCAGTCCAGCAGAGTTGCAGAAGTTGATCCATGTTATAATGATAACCTGGATGAGGAGATGTATATTCGCAGAGACGCAATCTGATCTTCCTGCAGTTGGTAAAGTCACTGATTACTAAAAATGCCAAACCATACAGTCTGTCACCTGACAAAGACAAAGATCAATGAAAGACTTACATAGTTATAAGGTTTTGGATTAAAAGTGGTATTAAAAGTGAAAAAAAGGAAAAAGGTTTGCACACAATATTATAGTACAACTGATTTCATGAGATGTTTTTTAAACCTTGGTACAAGTAGCTAGAGGAATGTTGGCTTTTGAAAAGTAGAGAACATACTGTTAAAGGTGTCGTTTTAAAAAATAAGGCCACGGAGCACACCATTTACTCATGTCTGAAGGAAACTTAACCGGTTACCCAAGAGAGTGCGAGTCCTCTAATGCCAACCGTATTTTCTAGTCTATTCAGTAAAATGTTATGAACAACAGTATC
>JAOVYV010000024.1:16413289-16424140 GCA_025674545.1 Hassar affinis
AATTTAGCCATGAAACCTCCCACACTAAAATGACAGGTGTTTCAGTTTCATTGTCTAACCCCTGTATATATAAACATTTTAAAAATTGGACCTGGTTGTAACCAGGCAGGAAAGAGTTGTGTGATGTTTCCTTGTTGAAAAAAGTGTGTTTTTCTATATTCACTATGATTTTACTGTAAGGGTATGTGTCTGTTCCTATGCCCATTTTGGACTTTGATGTGTGTGTATGTGTGTGTGTGTGTCAGAGAGAGAGAGAGAGAGAGAGAGAGAGAGAGAGCGAGAGAGAGGGAGGGAGGGAGGGAGAGAGAGAACCTGCATTGCCAAATAATCTGAAGAAAGAAAAAATACTCCCTGAATAACTGAAAGTTTGGGTCATTGACACTCAAGTGTAATCAATTTCCCCCTGCACCAGATCCATTATGGCCAAACAGAGATATTTCCCACAAATGAAAACAAGTCTGGGAAATAACATGAACAATTTGGGGAATTGTATGTAATCAAAACACTGGTAATTGGTTTCTCTTGAAGGACACTGTGTATTTTAGAGGTTTCTCAGAATCAATAAGCATGCTAAATTTGTCTCTTTATATGTCCAGAAAATCTCCTTGGACCCACTGAGAAACAGCATTCTGCACTAATACAATATCTCCATATAATAGATATTATCCGTAACTCTACTCTGCACTGCCCTTTGACAAAAACCTGAGGCAAAATTTTCTTGATCGCTCAATCATCTGTTTTCTGTTTTCCACATGAACCATCCATGGAAAACCTCCTCACGTGGATTCTCCTCCCTTCCAGCTTCCACAGTAAGTGTGATTTTATAGTTTAACCCAACCCAGAGCTCCCCATCCCGTATGGATTCTGTCTCTCAACTTGGCAGGAAGCTTCTGCTTTGAATGCACAACTGGTGAGCTGACATGCAGCCCCATCCACATGCCTATCATTGCAGTACGTGCATGCATGACTGCATAAGTGAGAAGACACGTGAGAAGGGAAAGAGGACGAGCAACAAGAGAGCAGAGGGAAGAGGAGGAGGAGGAGGAGGAGGACTAGGAAAAAGCAAGCTTATGAGAGGTGCAATAATAGTATCCAGTTGGTTTTGGCTCAGTTATGGCAGGCGACATGCTCGGGTAAACACATAGCCTAATGGGTGGTGAGCAGCACTGTCAGCGCACAGTTAGCACAGACTGTTGATGAAAGCAGTTACGACTCTGTCATGTCACTCCAGCAAGAACGACAGGAGTCCACTGTTCCATGCAATCACTTATGTGTACCATATGCATGCGTTCTGTGAGTGTATATAAGCATATTTGTACATTGTCAATCCACCAATCTTCAAAAATCAAGCCCCTTTTTTGTTCAGACACCCAGGGCGGTTAGCGTTCCAAAAGATGAATTCACTTAGTGCAAATCTGTACAGATCCACTGAGACATATAGACTGCTTAGATAATAGCATAAACAACAAAAAACTTTTCTATGAGACAAAGTGTCTTGATTGCATTATGGCTTGGCACTGACACTGACATTGAAACTTGAATACTTTAGAGAGAAACACATCCTAGTGGAACATGGAAAAAAACCAGGCAGAGTCATCACAAGCTTGTCATCCAAATGGTAAACTGCCTGTGCATGGAATCGTTTTAGTGTCTTTACCCTATTAAATAAAATTCCATAAATGGGACCTTGCGCTGCACTCTGACCCCTTTTTCCTGTGTGGGTGTGCACGTGTGTGACACACAGCCGTCAGAGCAATGTGTTTCACCATGTTATCACACTCTGGCACACACAGCCAAATGATCCAGAGCTTGTTGAGTTTACTCAAGTCTGAATCTGACAGCTTCTTTGGAGAATGTACTGGCTAAGGCGCATGTTTTTTGTCCATAGGAAATGGAAGACAGACACTGACAAGGTGAAGGAGAAGAAAGAGGGTTGAGAAATCAGTAGAGTGTGAGACACTGATCTCTAGCGCTTTGAGAGGAAGCGTGTCACGCCTCCCCGGCTTTGATCCAGTTGTGACCTGGAAGAAGTGATCCGATGAATGCTGGCAGATAGGAAAAGGGTGGTGTCTCACTGTCTCCATGTTGTACCATGAGACTTGGCTAGCCTTGCAGTCAGTCAGGACTTTTTGGGAGTCCTGGAATATTCCAGTTCCGCTTGCTCGATGGCATTACGGGTATTTCTTCCTGGCTCTGTCCACTGTCCACTGGCTCACAGCAGGAAATGTGTTTCATTGAGAAAACACACATTAAGCTTCTTTCTCGGTTTTGCTTAATCCTAGGGCAGATCTCCCGGGATGCATTTATAAGTCGGTTAATGGCTACTACTTATTAATTATGTGAAGGTTTGTTTTCACTCATTTCCCCCCATTTGCACTTGTTTAACAGAGAAGAATTCTGCACTGGTGAAGTGTTATAAGTAAGGCACTAAACGCCTCTAGCCGCAGATTATAACCCCACTGTGAGCAACAGCTACAAAATCCCAAAAGTATGGTCTGAAGTGTGGGCCAACCCCAGAGTGTCTGCAAATGCTGGCTTCTGAATATGTAGCCAAACAGATTCATTCTGGAAACATGAACAGACCAAAAGAGTGAGTTACAACGTGATTATGCAACATCTGAACTTCGGGAGAGCTACTACACCTGAAACTCCTGCCTACTTGCTAATATTTTCCCTTCCTCACTGCTACTGTTCTCCATGATGGGTTTTCCTTCCCCACCACCTCACCAGCTCTTCCCTGTTCTCCATGACTTCTAGACTCCTGGATCTTTAGCAAAGGGAATTCTGCCTTCTACCACAAAGCAGAATTTGCCCAGAGCTCCAGAGTTGTGGAGCTGCGAGTTCTTTTTCTCCTTCTACTGTTTTGCAAACTCTCTTGAAACCACAGTCATTAATTGAAGGTGTGGTCTGCACTCGCAAAAGTCACATTAATCCTGTCTATAAAGAGAAAGGAAAGTATAGCAATCCAGCCAGTTTAGAGCACGGTTCAGTTACAGATTCTGCCCTGAAATACTTGCCCTCTAACATATCCAAGATTACAGCAGCTGCCTGCTGCCTTAATCCAAAATATTCTTTGCTTTTAGCCAGAGCGAAACAAAAGAGAATCCATTCCACGAGGTACAAAAGGGATAAAAACAAACCACGAAAGAATTATTAGTGCAGGCGAGACAAAGTGGAACAGAACTGATGGAAAGCATGAGGATGTCATAGCAGAAGCAGTTCCCATGTAGAGCCTTGCATGAAAGCCAAAAGCACATTCAGTTTGATTGAGATCAACCCAAGCTTTGAATTTGTTTCCACATAAGACCTTCACATTCAATCAGCCTGCTCCATGCATGAAAACAGCTTATGATACAATATCAGTTGTGGGCAAGAGACACTTTACTTTGATCTGGAGGTTAACAATAGAACAGGTTAAGAAAATTACTTGCGTCGTTTGTGAATGTGATTTGTTTTAACAAATGGCTTTTAAGTTGCATTCTCTCCACAATCTTTGGTATGATTTATGGCTCCTCGTGCTGGATGGTAATTATTAGGCAGACTGAATAAGATGTTAGTTTGACAGGGTCAGAGTACTATCAATAATACAATGCCGCCAGAGCACTGGGGTCTGTATGTGACTTTTATAGGGGTAAGCACATCATATGGAAAAGATATATTTTGGTCTGAACTGAATTTATTGGAACAGTTCACCTCGCATACCAGATAAATGAAAGTAAGCCTGGAATGTCCTTGTTGCTTCAGCAGCAGCTTGAGATGGGCATAAGTGTTTTTGTTTAAAGGAGAAAGTGAATCTACGAGTAGATCTAACATGCTCATAAGATCTGATGATTCATGAATAAGTCATTAGGCTGTTTCTCTCTCTCCAGAGACAGCCATAGTGTGAAAATTCCAGCACCGTTCTCCATCTCACATCTGGTCTTCAGAAGTGTCTACACACACATGGAGCCATTAGTTCCACCTCCAGCAAGGCCCGGCCCTGATCCCACTGATCTGTTCCCTCTCAGGTGCCTGGAGGGGTCCTCAGAGTCTCCCCAGGGACTCATAACAGCACCACCACCAGAACCAGAACGAATAGTTTGCTGCTTACTCACACCTCGGCTGTTCTTTATGACAAGTCATTTCTCCCTCTGTACCTCCTCCCTCCGCCCATTCTTTAGAAAGTACATCAAAGCTCCATGCTGCTCATCACCTTTCGCACTATTGCTATTGCCTTCCTGTCCAGCCACGTTGCACTCTCTATACTTATAACAGAAGGTGAGGGAGAGAGAAAGGAAGAGTGACAGAGTGAGAAATAATGATGGCTTTGAAGAAAGAGTCGTTGAGGTGCTAGAACAGGAAACTGAACTTTAGCAAGGGGAAAACTGGAGGCGAGGCGGTGCCAAAGCGCTGGTCCAGCATCTGCTGCTTTTACCGTAAACCTTCCATCCATCGGTCGCTGTAAGTTTCACAGCTAAATAACTCACAGTGGAGCAACTCAATTTTCTTGAGAAGAAAGACCAAAGAGTTCTTACAAAGGTCAGGTGGTGCAGCAGAGTTGTAACCAACCACAACATCACAGGCCTGCACGATCAGTTTGTCCAGATGGAAATTGGAAACTGTACATTATATGTACATTATTATTGGAATGCCTTATAGTTCTGAATTTATTTACCAATTGAGGGCACTGCGGGAATCAGGAGACATTATATTCATGTCCTGTAAGAGGTTTAACTGCATCAGTTCATTCTACTGTCCTCATTTGCATGGTAATGATTTAGATGTGAAGGTAGTGGCTTGTGGATAGGAGTTTGTGTGTGTGTGTGTGTGTGTGCTACAACTGCTGTACAAATGTGTCAAGGTTAGGTACTTCTGACCTTTAACCTTGTTCAAGCCAAGACTATTTTTGATATGCAGCCAATCCAACCAGTTTTCAAGGCAAGATAACATGTGCAAATATACATTGTTAAATAAAATGATGATATTTTTCCATGTACTGTTAGAAGTGGCTTTAACCGGCAGAGACATTGAATGTGTGGCCATATTTCTGTGTGAGTAGATTTGTCTTTGGCAAATGTTACAAGGTTTTGTGAAACTATCCAGAACTATCCAAAAGCCAGAGGCCTGCAGTCCCTGCCCAACCCAAACCCACTATGTTCCCCTCCTGCTCTGTCTGAAACCTTTTATTTTCTCTTGGTTTGCTGTTCAAATAAATATCAAAATATTTCATTTACTTTACATTTTTTATGAATTCCCCCAGGAATGGTAATAAGGCTATTCAATACCACTTGAAATACACTTATAATAGCCAAAGTGCTGATATGTGGTTCTACACGAATGATTTCTTGAATACCCTGATTAAGCCAGCTGATTAATTTATTTACTTTCGATTTGCAATTCAGCATGAACTTTGCTGAGATTAGCAGAAGAGAAAATAGGACACTTAAGGCAAAACGAAGAGAATCTGAAAGAAAAAGAAATGAAAATAGAAAGAAAGGAATGCAGGGGAGACGGAGAGGGAGATGTGAAGAAAGAAGGTAGTAGAGGAGTATGGATGAAAGCGAAAAGGCTGCAATCCGGGAGTTGTCAAAAGAAAACCATAAATGTGTTCGGGGGGAGAAGGTTATGAAAGAGGAGGACAAGGGTAGAGGGAGATGTAAGCACTGAGACAGAAAAGAGGTGGGGGGATGTGAGGTAGCAGAGGTTATCCTCCAGCTGAGGAAACACTGAGGCTGGCAACAGGAGCTTGTTTGTGGTGAATCTAAAATCTGGGGCCAAAGAAAATGTTTGGGTACAATGCCCTTGCAATAAAACCCTCGCTCACTAGAGGAAATTGGGGTTTGACCTACACAGACTGCCTCTCGCTCTCTCACGATAAAAAACATGTATACGGAATGACAGGAGAATTATAGCGTTTATGCAAACCATCACGAATGTAAACATAACTGCATTTATCATGCACCGAATCAAATTAGAAACACTGTAAATATTAGGAGTACAGGGTTTACTAGTTGAATAGCCATAAAGCAAGAGCCGTCTCTGCGGTCCCTGTTTATTTTTATTTGTGCAGCTATAAGGAAATTCCTCGTAGCTTAATAACGGATGGAGGATGTGGTGTCCACGGCAGTGCCTCGGTGGTTTGTCTGCTATGTTACACTCTGCTGTGATGAATCTCCGTGCTACTTTCTGACTTGACTCTGAGCAGGATTGAATAGTAATGTGCAATCTGTGGCTCACTCAGCACTGCTCACAATGGAATTCACAATCCCAAAGTGCAAGGATTTCATTTCAGGTTTATTTAACTTTGAAGGACAACAAAAAGAGAAAAAAAGATGGACGCCTTCTTGTTCGGTTTGTTTCCTGCTTCCTCACCACCACTAGTTGACTAGTCAACAACCCACCAGTGGCACCTATTTAGTCTAGACTAGTCTGTGCAACCACTAAGACACGCCTGAAAGAAACATTACAGTGGCACAATTTCTAAAAGGCAGTGCTGAAATCTCCTTTCTTTACATGCTTTGATAAGGAATGACCCACTTTACTTAATTTGGCATGAAGGATGATTTAACAGCATGCTACCACCAACCCTGAGACAGCGTGTCTCAGAAACCAAAGTGATATGGTGAGTGATGAAGGTATTAGGCTCTGTCCATCTTCCTGTGTCTTGTATCTTGTGTCTTAGCCATATTGTGATGAATGGATCCATCCTCCCATCCTAGTCAAGCATCCTGCTCGTTCATTACAAGCCATATCCATACTGTACATGCAAACTAGACATGAGGTACAGAGACGCAGACAACATTCTTCCCCCCCAAACATGCCCTCATCAATTTCCAGACTGCGCCAGTGAAAACATACAAGACGACAAAGAGTACAGGTACCCTTATACCCTCGTCTACTTTAATACGTAGATATAATACTGGAAAATTCAATCTCAGCCCCACCTGGGCATTAACATTGTCTAGACATGACATCACAGAATATGAGGTTACAGAAAAAAAAGGCGAAAGATCTTACTAAGCCAAACAAAAAGAGCAGAAACAGATTTCAAGACACATCCATCTTCTTTCATCACCTAAAACCTAGTCCAATGGCACATTCCTTTAAAGTATTGGCATGTTTGATAATTATATGCTAATGTGCCAAGATTCCATCTTTCACCAGCTGGCTAGAGAGTAGCTGACAGGTGGCAAAGGTGATCGTGTACTCCCAACCTCCTAAGGAGCTAATTTTGGAAAATGCCTGCTTTAAAATATTTAAAATATTCATCTGGTTTAAAAAATAGTTTGGCAGAAGGTTCTGAATGTTATAGCTCGAGGAACTTTGGTTTGAGAAAGCCATAGTGCGAAATTAGAAAGGAATCGGTGCTGTATATCAACAAAATAAAAGTGTTTTGTGAGACAAATGATTGAGATTTATTTTATATATCATTTGTAATCGCCTAAACCAGTGGTGTCCAATCTTATCAGAGAAGGACCGGTGTGGGTGCAGGTTTTCTTTCCAACCAAGCAGAAGCCACACACTACTGAAAGTCAAGATCCATCGATTAGATTAGATCCATTGATTAAAAACAGGTGGAATGAGGTGTGGCTTCTGCTTGGTTGGAAGCAAAACCTGCACCCCTTTGTGGATTGGACACCCCTGGCCTAAACTAATTGGGGATTAGTTTGTGGCTATAAATAAGACAATTAAATGTGGTTATGTTTGGTTTTGTAGTGGTGCATTTATGTTACTTTTGACTATCACCACAGCGCCATAGAAATTTGAACTTGAAGCAGAGAAAAGCAGAGAAATGTCTGTGCAAGCCACATTGTCAGTTCAGCACTCAGAAAATGTACATAAAGTGGATAAGGTTTGAATGAAATGTCATGAAAGTCTGTGAAACAGCTTTTTTTCTGGTCTCAAGTCTCTATCCCTATGGCTACCTCTAGCTATCTGTTCTGAAAAATTCACATACAGTACTGTGCAAAACTCATAGGCACCCTAATAGGTTTTTGTATAAGTGAGTCAGTACAATAAGATTTTACTCAGTATGAACTGATTCTATATTTCCAAACGTTACTTTTCCAACAAGAAATTAAATGTCACACAAAAATGTCAGTAACGAAAGCAACACGTTACATAACAGACCACTTTTCAGACAAAAAAACATAATGAAGGCTGCTGGGGTTTGCATAGAAAAAAAGAAGTAAGTGTGACAATCAAAGTCTCCAGAAGAGCTGTGGCAGATTCTTCAAGATGCTCAGTAAAACTTAAAAGCTAGTTTCCTTATAAAACTGCACACATTGTACCTGGGAACACTGTTTAAGAAAAAAAGGCACACCAAGTACTGACTTCCTTTAGTTTGTTACTGTTTACTGCACTTAATAGTATAGTATGGTAATATAATAGTATAGTAAAGTAAAAGTAATAGTAACAGCAAGGCTTTCCATGTGCCTAAGACTTCTGAATCTGAATGACTGTACAGTAGTTAGCTTGAAGAATCTGCCACAGCTCTTCTGGAGACTTTGACTGTCTCACTTACTTCTTTTTTTTTGCATGCAAAACCCAGCAGCCTTCATTATGTTTTTATCTGAAAACTTCTCTGTTATGTAAAGTGTTGCTTTCATTACTGACATACAAACATTTTTTACTTTAGCACAGTACTGTACATATATCCGGCCAGTAGTTTTCATACATACAGCTCTGCTACATTATTTTTCTGGTTGAGGCTGCTGAAATATTGTACTGGGTCTGCACATGGAGTGTAGGCTGCCATTCTCATAATGCTACTAAAACATTTCTAGCTATTGGAACCTTAACACAAACCTTTCTACAATGTTTCCACGATGTTTCTGTTCTACTGGGAACATTGTGAGAG
Source organism: Hassar affinis (assembly GCA_025674545.1). Classification (NCBI taxonomy): domain Eukaryota; kingdom Metazoa; phylum Chordata; class Actinopteri; order Siluriformes; family Doradidae; genus Hassar; species Hassar affinis. The sequence continues at coordinate 16,422,129 of JAOVYV010000024.1, forward strand.
AAATAACAATTATATTTGAATCAAACAGGATGTTTTAGAAGATTGAAAGAACGACCGTCGAACGTCTTATTGAACGTTTTAAGAACGTTCTTCAAAAGCTGTGTGATTAGCTGAGAAACCGAAGAGCTCTGTTACGGTGAAAAGTTTGATAAACATGGCTGGGTGCCTTTGGCTAGTCAGGTGCTGGCTAATACATGCGCTATTTGTCGAAGTATCGAATGTAACAATGGTGAACCAAACACAAGATGACTGTGAGACCTCCTGACGACATCAGAGGCTGAAACATGCCAGACAGGCACTGGTTCTTTGGCAGAGATGACTCCACTCACCTTACTTTCATTACTGCTTGTCTTTCTGCCAGTCACTCTCAGATATACAGTACATAGGACAAATATTTGAACATGGAAAAAACGACAGAACTTGAACATTTCCACTGTGCAATCAAATCGCCTATGCAAAAATAACATGTCTATATAAACTCTTAAAGCAACATTTCTTTTCAAGGTTTCAAGAAGCATGCATATGGTCCCAAAAGCTTTTAAGTAAATCTCCTCAGCAGCAGAAACAGCATGAGGTCATAATTATAATCACTGATCTTACAGCACTCATTTACTTGTCTTAATCACTCCTACTGTCAGCATCTTAATCACTACTTCATACACACTGCATTATCATTCATCACCTACAGCCTTGCTGTCGTCATGGACACCCTAACCTTTGTCTCTGATGTATATTTCAGACACCCACATATCTGCACCTCTCCCATCACCTTCAGAGTGTGTGTTAACAACACCAAACCCAGGCCATATGGACGATAAATCCAGTCAGATGAAGGGTAGTAGCCAGCATAGGCTTTGGAGAAGAACGCCTGCTGATTTAGAGACCTGCGCGGCTCCTGGGTGTAAAAATAACAGCAGCAGATTACATGGTTGAGATGCATGGCAGATACGTCACCGTTTGCCCTCTCACCCGGGAGGAGGAGTGAGGAGATGCCAAAATGTGAATTATGTAACCAAAGAATAAGTATGAGCACTGGGAGACAGAGTGCTCTTGGAGCTGACTGCTAAGCTGGGTTGCTTTCCTGGCCAAGAGCTGATGTGTTGGATAGTTTTTACATCAAGCTTGTCTTATTTGCATTCTTCCAATCCCCCTTTTCCCCCCAAAACTGGTTCTCAGCTTTCAGTTCTCAGAATAATGTTTATGTAAATGATATTACTCTTCAAAACAAAATGTAGACTCTGGTAGCATCCCTTAAACATTCGACTACATTATGCATCACTGTTTTCTTGTTTGGTTGGATTTTTGTTGGTTTATGGTTGAACATATTATTAGATCACACAGAAGCCATCAACATATCAACCGTTATGCTGTATTAAATATACAAATGGTGACAAATTAAAAAAAATAAAAACAGTGTCTCTGTTGTGCTTCAGAGGTGATTATTATTTATATTGCTGCCATGGTTTGCCTCCACTTGTCCCCTTAGAATGAAGGGTCACTGCAGCTAAAATACAACATTTCACTGACTGACTGCTTTTATCCCATACTGAAACATTTCTATCCCGATGGGCATGATCACTTCCAGTATGACTCAGCCCACATCTGAATAGTGCCTTCACAGTCAGCAGATCTCAACTCAATTTAACATCTATGGGAGATTTTGGACCGACGTGGTAGACTACGCTCAGTACCACCATCATCAAAACAGCAAATGATGGAATATCTTTTGGAAGAATGGTGTTCCAACATTGACGTAGAGTTCCAGAGACTTCAATGCCTAGGCACATTCAAACTGTTCTGGTGGCACATGCTGGCCCCACAACTTACTAAGACACTTTACATTATGCTGCACCTTTTGATAGATAGATAGACAGACAGACAGACAGACAGACAGATAGATAGATAGATAGATAGATTCAACTTTGTCATTACTCAGCAGAGGCGATTGCTCTAAGACTGCAAAGGAAGCTCAGCTTCCCCTAAAATGTCAAAAAATAAGTGATCAAATATAT
>JAOVYV010000024.1:16429804-16440122 GCA_025674545.1 Hassar affinis
AATGTAAATAGTCATGAAAATAAAGAAAACACATTGAATGAGAAGGTGTGTCCAAACTTTTGGCCTGTACTGTACATATCATTCATTTTCTGTTGAAAAATCGTTGAGGTTTTCCTATTATTAATAGTTGGTCCATGCTAGTTTTTGGGATTAAAACAAATATCTGTAGCAATAGAACAAAAGCATGTGTGTAATCAGTACAATCTGTTCAGTGCAATCACACTGCTAGTGTTTAGTTCCATTGTGCATTGCGCAGCACCTTCCGGTCATGATGTATCCTCGATTACAGTGGATCCGCTCAAAACTGTTGGATGCACGGGCTGGTTTTATAGACTGCACCAACGGTCCAAGAATCCTGATTGAAACCCTAGCTGCTTTGGTGGAAAAGAGATAAGAATCTTGGCTGTAGATAGAAATGGCCAGATCCTCCTAAAGTTGTAGAGGACAAACCAGCATGAGCATGCCACTTTAGTGATGTGAGGCGAGAAGGACATTTGATTGTCCATGGTTACCACACGGTTGCCTGCAGTGACAGATAATGAGATCGGAGAGTTGTCCAGGCTGACTACAAGTTCTTGACGTGGGGGCGCATTTCCAGGGATGTAGCGCAGTTCCGTTTTAATTTTCAGCTGATGAGCTGCCAGCCATGATGAGATATCTTCCAGACATGCTGAGATCCATGCAGAAACATGGATGTCTCAGGGAGTAAAACAGAGTGTCATCATGATTGCAGTGGTATGAAAACCCATGTGAGGATATGACCTCACCAAGAGAGCAGGTATACAGGAAGAACAGGAGAGGACCAAACACTGAGCCATGTGAGACTGCATGGAGCAGTGCAGAGTCTGCATGAAGCAGATCCCCAGTGGATCTCTTCCATGTCACCTAATATAACCATCCCTCCAGACAGAAAGCAAAACTGTGCCATGCTGCGTCACGAATTTCAAGGATCATGAAGACGGGCAAAAGACAGCCAAAGAAATGTAGACTGATGAGACTTTGGCTGATCTGGTGGCATGAATCTTCTCCATAATGGCCACATGGGCGCTTTCCATGGGCGCTTTTCTTCAAACCTGACTGACTACCATTCTAAAGCAGGTAATATAAGTGAAAGTGTGATACTTTCAAACCACCTTAAATCAAAGTGTCATAAATAACTACTTTGTGGCATTAATAATGCACAGCTGCAACTTTATATCCGGGAAAGTTCATTTAACTCCTGCAGGCATTAATTATGCTGTCATATTTAAACTCTTGCCTATTGCTTTCGATAAGCATCAACATTCAATATTCTGTCAGTTCCCAAAGCACCTTTTTCATCTTGTTCTCTCATCATCGTGAACACTGTGTCTCTCTGGAGTCATTTCCACTTTTGTAGGTTTCTGAAATGTGCAGATTCAGATTTTTTCCAGTTCTGTACCTTCATAATGAATTACAATCTCACATGTAAACCATAAAGCATGCATTAATAATCAATTCTATTTAAACATCTGTAAAAAGAATGAGAAACAAATGTATCGCACATTGCCTTTGCTAATTCAGACACTCAGAATGACTTATTGTTTCACCTGAAATTGCCATTATTTGCTCTACTCCCTGTGTGGTATATCATTGATAGTACTGCTTCCTGAGCTTTGATCAAATTTCATGGTGTGAGACTTGCATCGGTGCCTGTAATTTCATCTGGGGAAGCCTTAATGTTGTAACGGCAGGAGGAAGAGGAAAAAAGCTATGGTTGAATGTATGTATACGCTCAACTGGCTGCTATCACTCTCTCAGCTCCTACAGTGGTTCCAGTCAACTCATAACGATACCATTTTACCAACCATATGCATGACTTGATCCATATCAATTACATATAATTTATAAAGGTTACAGCTATGGCTAGCGGTGGTATTACTAAAAACTACTAAAAACTACAAACGCTATTTTGCATTTCGGAGCCGTAAAAGTGATGATGATACACAAGACAATCCAAAGAAACAAGATAAATGGTTGCAGAGGATTTGAAACCACGACCTTTTGGTACTATAACTTCCTTCTATACAAACTAATAGCACTGAAATTCAGCTGCCGAGCCACGACGCTTTCTTTTACAGTTCAGATTTTCTTATACGAGTGCCATTTTTGTCACTGAAGGACACTTTTTCAAATCAGAACAAACATATTAGCAGTATCCTTGACTTCACTGGCTTCATGACATCAGAAATAATAACTGTGAGAATAAAAAAAAAAAACTGGCTTATGCCCAACCACATTAGCTATATGTCCTCTTTATATCATCACATTCCCCGGGCATCTACTGGAAAATAAAGCCCTCGTCTAGAGTCTTGTGCAAATCAAATCAAAATGATGGCAAGACTAAATTCATCTTCATATTAAGTGTCAGAACATCATGCATCATTATCTCTATGACGACTATTGGAGTGGGGGGAAAAAAATAAACCACCTCAGTAATTGCCACAACCACCATAATCATAATCATAATCATAATCACAATCATCATCATCATCATCATCTCTTTCCTCTCCTGTGGTTTCAGGATAAGTTCATACACGTTCTTCTGGCTTCGACAGCCTTGCTTAACTTGGGATTATAGAGATTAAATCGAAATGTATTCAATTAATTGCCTTCTGAGATTAACTAAATTCGAAGCAACATGTTATAACAATTACAAACCCCATTTCCAAAATAAGTTGGGAGAAAATCACAGTAGAGTGTAGAGAAAGTGAACAATCACTTTATTGCATTTTCTGGAAATGGGCTTTGTACAAATTCACAACAATTTACGAGACCCGATTTGTAAAACAGTCCTTATCATAAGAAAACAACAAAAAACATTGTTGATCAGAACTGATAAAATAAAATCCCTGGTCCTTTTTGGGTCTCTTTAGCTTTTAGTTAATCATTTGCCAAGCTGTATCCCTGCAGTAAGCATTTTGCTGTATGGTTGTAGCCTGAAGTGCTTGGCTGGACACATTTAATAGCACAATTACAAATCTGCCATTAACTCAAATTTCTGATTCCTATTCACAAGGGCAATTTTAGCTGTTTTTAAAGAGATTTTAATGGCTACAGCCCTCCCTTAAACACTACTGTCAGCTCTTGCCTAATGCAGGTCCTTCAAGTGTGAACTCTTTTGAGCAAAAATAAAAGCTAAACATGCATTAAGCAGAAAAGCCCACATTTTCTGCACATTTTTTTATGTGTCTTAAACATGGATGTAATTCTGTGCCCTGTATAAGAAATTATGGACTGTATCTTATTTTGGAAGCACACATAAAAAATAAATAAGTAATTGAATGAAAACTCTAATCAAACAGAAAAACATTGAGTCATTTCACTATATGATTATGCTCCATTTGTGAGTTTTGGCCCAACGTCCGTTCGCATAAGCAAGTCAGGACTGTGTAGACCACAAATAAATGTGCTAGGCAAAATCCATTTGATTCTGGGCTAATCTAATATGTGAGAGTACTTTTGCAGAACACTTCAGTGGAAACACAAAGGGCTAACCTTATAGTAACACCCCTGCAATCTGACCACACAGAGCCACATATTAAACCTGCTGTCTGTTAAAGCTCATTACATATGACGGCTTACCAACTTAATTCCTGGGTTATTAGTCACTCATCTCTCACTTAGTCACAGTTGCTCATTTCCAGGGCTCACGGTTTGTCTACATGCTGCAGCTGGTTGAATGAATTACATTTCTAATGGAAATTAGTGTACAGGCATGAGGGAATAGCTCAGAGTCCAGAGATGAGAATGAACTCAGTGAAGGGCTTCCCTTATGTACTGTTTTTTGTGCCCATCATCAAGCCTCCAACATAAAATAACAGCATTTACTGGCATTCCTCAAATCTCAACTAGATGCTCGTCTCTTTTCCCAGTCTACTTCCTATGAATGTTATTCATTTCTGTATGATGTGTGATGTGATGCTGTCTACTCTTAAAAGAGGTTTCTATCAAGGTGCAAAATACACTATATGGCTAGAAGTATGCAGGCACCTGACCATCACATCTCACATATATGGATTTTCCATAAACTGTTGCTATGAATATGGAAGCACATAATTGTAATAGATGCATTTATATGTTTAGCGTTATGATTTCTGTTGAGTGGAACTAATTAGCCCAAACATGTTCCAGCATGACAATGACAATGCTCACAGAGCAAGGTTTGCCAAGGTTGGTATCGAAGAACTTGAATGTCCTGTACAGAGCCCTGACTTCAGTCCCACTTAACAACTTTGAGATGAAGTGGAACATCAGCTGCACCCCAGGCCTCCTCGAACAACATCGGCGCTTGACCTCGCTAATGCTCTTGTGGCTGAAACTTGTGTTAAAAAAAAACAGTGGAAAGAATTTCCGGGAAGGTTATTATAAGAGCAAAGTGCAGGGCTAAACCTGGAATGGGTCATGAATCTTGCACATATGGGGGTGTGATAGTCGGGTGTCCATATACTTTTGGCCACACAGTGTATAATTACTTAGCAAAATACCAAGATGAATACTGATGATGATGATTATGATGATGATGGTGGTGGTCACTGTTGTTGTTGCGATTATGATGATGATGATGATGATGATGATGATGATTTTTTATTATTATTACTAATAGTATCCATGTTTTAGATCACTTAATAGAAGAGACTATGATTTGTTTCAGCGTTGTCTCCAAATAATTTTGTAACTCCGCTCATATAAAATAGATTTTATTTTAAAAAGCGTGCAGCTTTTCGAACGGATCCTGCTTATTTTCATTCATGATTAGGAGAGATTAAGTCATGATTAAGTACAAACATCCAAAATGAATCTATCTGAGATATGAATTATTAGAATAACAACCAGACCTACAAACACCCTGAGATGTGTTTTAGCTACAGGCCACAGTTACGGGAATAATTTTGCATTAGGTGATAAGCTGCAAGTTCAATCACATCTGCCTCAAACAATTTAGTTCCCGCAGCTAAATCTGCATTTGCATGTGCCTATGAACTACATAAAGCAATACTAGAATGCTTTTAGTGCCATTTCTGTCAGAACACTGACCCCCTGAGGAGAAAGTTTCCAACTAGTGACCTCCGAGTACTTATAAATATAATTAGCCTTTATGTACATCTTGTATCATATCATTTATAATTGATCCACCTTGTAAAATGGATCCTTTTAAACAGGAAACCTGGTAATTTGGCAGTTATATATGTATTTTTACATTGTGATCTTCATGTTTAAAGACTTAAACATATCCACCCCTCGATCCCAAATGTGCATGTTGTATTTTTGTAAACTCCTCTGTTTAATTCTAACATGTGTGATATCTTGGTGCAAGCACTTGCCAGGCTAAATTCCTTGCATGTGAAAACACGCTTGCCTAATAAAGCAGTTGCTACTGTACAGACAAGAGAAAATATTTCCACATGATTTAATGAGGTTAAAACATTCCAAGCTATTGGTACTACATAGTTTAATAGCGAAGTGTCTGATAAAGTCTGTGTCTGACTCTGCCTACACATAGGGGAATCCTAAACTATAGATCTTCCTTACTTGAAAGTCATTCTTTGTTTTTTACGGCTCCATTTAGAGTTCCTATGGCAGTGCACATTTAGAGGTCAGCGTGTGAAAAGCCCCTGAAAACTGTCATTCAGTAGACTCTCAAAAGCCTGCTGTGTCTGCTACAGCCATATGACTATTTTACCCTCCTTTATCGCACATATTTTACTGTGGCCTTCTTTTCAGCATATGTTCTCTTGAATGGCTGACATCCTTGGACCTGGGTGGTCCATGTTAGATGCGACCCTAAGGTGACCCTGACTTCGTCACACTCAGAGCAACGGGATGTCCATAATGAACTCTCAGATCATTGAGTCACTGTTGAGAACAGCCCAAACGATATTACATCCTCAAAAAAGGATGGTATGCGACAGGCTGAACAGATTTGCATTATGCACTGTGACAGACAATTCATTTGATTGTGATGCTATAGAAAATTTCTAAAAAACATCAAGCAGTTATACACTTTTGTAAAGCTATAAGAATATAAATTGTCCAGGTGTCCAGCCATCAAGTAATCGATCTATTGGACCACCCAGACTTTGGCACACTCAGAGCAATGTCATATCCACCCTACATTAAACACAATGAATTGGACCACAGCGCCACTCAGTGGCAAAAGCCTGAATGCAGTCCTGACTGCCTAATGAAAATGCTGCTGATTTCAAACCAGTGCACCGCTTTCACCTTCTGCTTGAAAGCACTTGAAACAGTGTCTTATTCATTTTTATTTTTCTATTTCTAATTGAGCACTGTTTGCAAACTATAAACCCCATTTCCAAAATGGGTCATTTTCTAAAAATTCAATAAAAACTGAAATCTGTAATTTCTTAATTCACTTGAAACTTAGAGATTTTCGGTGTTTTCCATGATGAACTTAATTTTATTTGTTAAATATAAACAAAAGAAATTGATGCCTGTAACACACTCAAAAAAGTTGAGACTGAAAAGGTTATCCAAGTAACACTGGAAGGTTCCACAATTAGCAGTTTAACTGGTAATAGGTGAGGTCATCTAGATCGTGGTTCACCACTTTGTGCCAAACTTCATGAGAGAATTGTCAGTCAGTTCTCAGCATAAGATTGCAAATTATTTAGGTCTGTCACCATCTACCGTTCAGAATATCATGAAAAGGTTCAGGGAGTCAGCAGAAATTTTGGTGCATGAAGGCCAAGGGCGGAAACAGCTGCTGAATGTGCATGACCATCAACCCCTCAGGCGGTATTGTTTGAGAATCCGTGATGGACATAACCACATAGGCTTGGGAGTACTTTGGAAAATCATTGTCAAGTAACATAGTCCACTGCTGCATCAAGAAATGCAACCCGAAACTGTATTATGCAATTTTGCACAGACATGCTGGCGAGTTCCCTGGGCCCAAAGTCATCTGAGACGGACCGAAAGACAGTGAAAAAGTGTTCTGTGGTCAAACAAGTCCACATTTCAGCTTGTTTTTGGAAAAAAAAAAAAGGATGTCGGATTTTATGTGCCAAAGATGACAAAGACCATCCAGACTGTTAACAATAAAAAGTGCAAAAACCAGCATCTGTGATGGCATGGGGGTGTATCAGTGCCCAGGGCATGGATGATCTGCATATATGTGAAGTTCCCATTTATGAGAAAGCTTATAATGTTTTTTTTTTGGCAAATCAAATGCTGCCAACAAGACAATATCTTTGAGTTACAGCATGGCTTGCCTGGCCTTCCTGCAGTCCTGCTCTGTCTCCTACTGAAAATGTATGGCGCACCATGAAGAGAAGAATCAGCATTTTTTGCCCCTGCTTGTGCCCCCATGGTTGACAACATGACACTAACGTGCCCTCTAAAGTGACAGAAACAAGAGGAAGTGCCCTATTAGCTGCCCTCTAGAGCAAGAAAAGTGGATAATGTGTCTTAATCTTCTAGCAGAGAAAACATGATGCAGTGCCCTATAAAGTGCCCTTACAATGGCCTAAACTTGATGTTCCATATGGGTGCCCTGCGAAAGGGTGCTGTTATTAAGTGCCCTCTCCTCCAACCTTACCAAGGGGTGCTCTTTCCGGGAGAAAAAGTAGGAAGCAGTGCTGTAATGTGAGAAAACATGATGAAATGGCCAATAAGGTGCTATTGTATTGGAGTAGCAACTCTCCAGTGGATAATGTGCAGTGCTGTAAAGGGTTTCCGTGCATGTGGGGAAGGTTTCTAATTGATACCCTTTCAGTGGAGAAAATGTGATGTAGTACCATATAGGTGCCCTCACAATGGGAGAAACCTGACTTTCCCTAATGGTGCAAGTCTGATGAAAAAACACTTGTTTTAAGTGTGCAGCACTGCATTAAGTGGCATGCACCCCATAACAGCACTGAGACTTTTAACTGTAAATCACTCCGCATATGTTTTTTTTATTATTATTATCCATTTATTTCTGTGGCAAGGAGTAAACCTACACAAAGCAGCTAGCTAGTGTGCAGGAAAATGTTTGTCTTGCTTGGCAAAAGTCTAGTCCCAATCCAGCTGCAGCAGTATACTGCAGTACTGCAGCAGTATTTGTGCTGGTGGAGCTAAATCAACGATTACTTAAACAAACAAATCGTTATCCGTCATAACTTATCACTGTTCTTTAATAAATAGCACTTGTAGAACTGTTGAATAAAAGCAATATCACACTCGAGCTTGTGCTGTTATACTGAATGTAGGTGATTATCTATCCGCCATGCTCATACTCAGTAGAACATTCATTCATTCATTCATTTTCTTAACCGCTTATTCCTTTTCAGGGTCACGGGAGAGCCGGTGCCTAGCCAGCAGCAAGGCAGGAGCAACCCTAGACCCTAGGGCGCACACGCACACTCACACACACACACACACACACACACACACACATACACATACACACACATACACACACTAGGGCCACTTTAGAGAGACCTAATGTGCATGGCTTTGGACTGTGGGTGTAAACCAGAGTACCCGGAGTAAACCCACATAGACACAGGGAGGACATGCAGACTCCACACAGAAAGGACCTAGACCTCCCCACCCGGGGATCAAACCCGGGACCTTCTGGCTGTGAGGCGACAGTGTTACCCACCATGTCACCGTGTCACCCCTCAGTACAACAGCACTGCCTTTTGTGTGATATTGCTTAATGCATTTATGTAGGATTTTATGAGAAGTGTGTGACATCACAAACTGTAACACTTTATAGCCCTGCACCACACAACACAATTTATGGTCTTTGGCCGCTGTAAGAAGAATCTAGCTTGGTATTCTCAATACGGACATCATGGCAGAATCGAAAAGAGCAAAAAGTCTGTTAACAAAGGTAACGAAGAAGAGAAAAGGAGTACCTGAAGAAGAGATGAGGCAAGAGTCAAATTCAGACTGGTTTACTTGCTAGTGAGAGGTAAAGGAAATAAAACCATGCCATGCAAATGCCAAAATGGCTTTCTTGCTCTTGGACTAGTAAGGAATAACTTATAAGCTGGCTTGCTTTGTCTGGTATTGCTCCACTTGCTTGATGCTTGGCAGTTTAACAAAACTTTTGACTTCCTTTTTGATCATATCTATCTGCTAGCTAGTCATCTCCAGGGGATGTTAGCAAACTTGCTAGATAACACTCAGGCATCAGTACTGGTAAATTATCTAGCTTGCCACCCAAGTTACACTTTCTGCTAGTGGAATCCAAGTTTAGTAAGGTTACTTTAGCGTACTAGCTATTTTTTGTTTACTAGCATCCTCCCAGCATTTATATGTTATAGTTAGCTGTTAGCAGCACATTGTTTCTGGTCCATGTTACAATAACTTAGCTATCTTGCTACCATTCTTAGTTGTGTTCAACGTTTCTGCAAACTTTGCTGCATGGCAAAAAAAAAAGTCTGCACAAGCATGTTTACTTCAGTACATACATGTTTAAGACAACAATGTTATTTATAAAAGAAGTTATTGTTGAAATGTTATTAAAGCCTGTAACCTTATCTCTGTCTCACAGAGTTTTACAGATATTCCAGATACTACAACAGCTCTAAAAATCTGCCTCGTTACAGAATATATATGTATAGCATGCAAAGATATACATTCAATATAAACTCATGGCAAAAAAAAAACAAAAACAAAAATGTTTGGCCAGTCTTCGTCAATCTCACACCAACAAGTGTATACTGTATAATAGCCTATATCGTGTCACCAACAACAGCTTATAGGATTACACACATTCTCCACATCCAAGTGCTTAGTGCACAATGTGTATGGGTTGAAAACATAAGCAGTATTTCAGCAAAACTAAAAGTCAGTTATTCATTTTTGTTCTTTTTTAGATTATGTTAGCACTTATCTCTGATGCCACAATAAAAACTCATTCATATTCATGCAAAATCCTGTAATATTGCTCTACCTTGTCATGCAACATGATTCTTTCCCTTGTTTTTGCCAAATGCATGCTGTCACAGCTATCAGGGGCTGAGCTCCAAATTGCACCGTGCTCCCTAGAATAATGCACAAATAATATAAGATAATGGTTTCTACGTAGTGCACTCAACACGTTTGGAACAAGAGACAATTTGTATTTGCGACAGTATTGGAAAAGGGAATTACACTCCACAACCTGTAGGGGGACCCCAGGGCCTAAAAATATCAGTTCTAGCCTAGTGCACCTTTATATACAGGGGTTAATGAAACTGAAACAACTGTCATTTTAGTGTGGGAGATGTCATGGCTAAATTGGACCAGCCTGGTGGCCAATCTTCATTAATTGCACATTGCACCAGTAAGAGCAGAGTGTGAA
>JAOVYV010000024.1:16466106-16476106 GCA_025674545.1 Hassar affinis
CATATGCTCTGTTAATAAAAAATCCAGCACTTGGTTATTGTTTTTTTGGGGTTTACTGGGTCTCAACTGCAGATACTCACACACAGCCTCTGATATCCTTTTTATACTTTTCTGGCTGCAAGCTTCAGAATCCTGAAGGCTATAATCTGATTGTCTATCCACATTTCCAACATGCTGATTTCTTTTTCTTGTACACTTTTCTAGAAACAAACCTTAGAATTTTGTAGCTTCTGGATTAAAAAAATGTCTCCAACATTCCATTATAAAATGTTGTAAAAAGTTTTCCCCATCTTAGTCAGAGGTTTCTTCCCATGTAGATAAGTGGTCCATGGCCCCAAAGTGTACCAGACTCAAAAGCTCAAAAGCAAGAGGTCTGGTTTGTGATGCTAGGCTTTCCCTGGTTTTCAGTTCCTGTTCCCCCTAAGAATTTGAATTTCTGTGATAATATTATCAAATGCTATTATAAAACGATGTGTACGTCCTTTAAACATGCTTGTTTTTTAGATAGAGAATTGTGAAGGATAATCAGGGCTGCTCCGATGTCTGTGATTGCTCACTTCCTATGCTAACAAAGTCACGATCAGCCGCGAGTAAACATCACTCAGCTATGCAGCAGAACGCAATTTACATCCACCAGCTGGTCTTTTTTACATCCCAGTTCATAACAAGCTGTCATTTTCTGTATCGGATGGTTGGCTGCTATTTTTGAATGCCACGACTAAACGGACAGCACACAAACAGGATGCACAAAAAAAAAGAAAAGTGATTTATTCATGAAGCTGGAGTTTGCTGACAGCAAAAATCAAATAGAAATAGCGTGCTTGTTAGTTTGTGGTGTGACTTTGATTACATGATAAACACATTCTCAAACCTTCTGATGGAGATACGCGCAAGCTTTTTCAGATGTACTGAATCAGACGAACCTTGTCTCTTAATTCCAGATGATCGTGTCCAAGTATGGCTCTCAGTTCCGAGGGAATTCCCAACACGATGCACTGGAGTTCCTGCTGTGGCTGCTTGACCGCATCCACGAAGACGTCAACTCCTCATCGTCGTCCCCGTGTGCAAACGACAGGATCAAAACCAGTGGAAAGGTCAGTGTATAATATAATGAGGATTAATTAGACTAATTTAGGCTGCATCCAACTCAAGGAGGCAGAAGTTGACAGAGAGACATGCCTTAGGATTGAAGCCACATATTTTAAGTTAGATATTTTAGTTAGTATTTTAAGTTTCCTCTGGAGACTTGGGTTTTTTCACACTTGGCTAAGAGAATCGACTCCACAGTTCGACACACAGTTTAGTCTGGGGGAGGGCTTTTCATCTCAGGTTTATTTTCGTACAAGAGCAATACCTTCCAACACTGGGTTGATTAGGTAAGGAATAAGACATGACAAGGTGGGCTGTTAGAGGACAGTAGTTAGTTAGCGACAAAGACTGTTGATCGTTTTCTAATAGCAACACATCTTAATGTGAAAGAAAGCAAGTTATTGCTTTAGCGTTGTTAACGCTGACTCCAGTTTAATTTCTAGTACTGACCTGCGTAAAATAATCGATGCCAGGCTTCTTAATGAAAACTTAACGAAAACAAAAGAACGGAAAATATATAATCTAAGGCCAGTTATTTACTGAGAATGCCATGCACGCTGAGGTGTACAACTGGAAGACACTGTACTGGTCTGTACACCGCATTTCATTGTGGAAATTCTTTACAATGCACTTTCAGGTGTTTGCATGGATAATTAATGCTAGTTTTTAAAAAATGCTATCTTTCAGATATCTGAAATTTTATTTGATTTGGTCTTGGTTAACACCATTTTGTTTTCTGTTGTACAACCCCAATTCCAATGAAGTTGGGATGTTTTGTAAAACATAAATAAAAACAGAAAATGTTTTTTTTGGAAATGTCTGGCGAATTATGAAGCACAAAATACGACAACGGAGACCTCCGGACTGTTGACTGAAGTTGTACATCAAGCAAGAATGGGAAAGAATTCCACCTGCAAAGCTTCAATAATTAGTGTCCTCAGTTCCCAAACACTTATTGAGTGTTGTTAAAAGGAAAGGTGATGTAACACAGCAGTAAACGTGTTGCAGGCATCAAATACAAAATTAATGAATATTTGGAAAAAACAATAAAGTTTATCTGTTTGAACATTAAATATCTTGTCTTTGGTATATGGTATTCTGTTTTTATTTATGTTTCACACAACGTCCAATTCATTGGAATTGGGGTTGTATTAGTACTAATGCAACTACTTTTCTTTTTTTTTTTACGTTTAAGGCATTTAGCAGATTTACCTTATCCAGAATGACTTACATTTATCTCATTTACACAATTGAGCAGCTGAAGGTTAAGGGCCTTGCTCAGGAGCCCATCAGCGGCAGCAGCTTGGCTGTACTGGGATTTCAACTCCCAACCTTTTGGTCAATAGGTCATCATCTTAACCACGGAACTACACTGTCCCTTTGACTTTCATGAAATCCTCACTCCATAAGTATATAATGATTTCCTCTTTGTGCATTTTTGACTTTTAAATACTGCTTTTTAATAGAGGCTGATGTATGAAAGAGAGTAATAGAGAGAGATTAATAAGGTTGAAGTCTCAGAACTGTGTTAGCATTTCTCATTCTCTTTCTTTCTTACACCTCTAGGCTATGCCTTCAGTTATAGCCCAGCATTCCCTTGTTTTGGACAGTAATTAGACAGTGCTTGCACTATTGACACCTTTTTTTAAAGAAACTACTTTATTATTGAAATGGAGGTGTTAAGAAAACCTCAATAAGATGAAAAGGTGTTTATTGATGTTCGTTAACAGCAGCTTTGGTAGTCGTCGGCTACACTACAAATCACAGATTTATATTACTGGTTTTAGTCTAGAGGAGTTCATTCGCAAAAAAATTATAAATAATGAACGTAACCCATAGCACATTCTGAACTCTAAACATATTTTACGACAAAAACAATATTTGCCTACTGTTGGGCATTGATAGCATGGAGTCTGTGATGTTATATCCGTCAGGGTATAAAAGTACTGTTACTGAAGGGTAAAGTAGAACAGGACAAATTGTACAGTAATCTGCTTTTGCCAAAAACAACTGTTGAAGGTTATCTGTTTTTACTAAAACAATCTTTAAAAAAAGTTACCTTATTTTTATTGATGAACTTTTGTCTTTGGTCTATATTAACAGCTCAAATTTAGAAATGTAGAATAGTTGCTGGTATGGTGAAGGTTTCTAGAGATTTTGCATTTATTTTCTATTTTAAATGGTTTGAATGGTTCGAGTGTACAACACTATTCTTTATTAAATTAAAAATTGTAAGCACTGGAAGATTGGTGTAGTATAATAGGAAAAACTGTCACACTGGTTTATTTCTTCATTTTTCACCTTTTCATTCACACAATTTTTTATTCCTTGCACTGTATGTATAAACTGTCACCTTGACATTGTAAGGTTGTATTGGATTCACTTTGGCAGAAACATTCTGATGTATTAGGCTTTTCTTAGTCAAGGTGTTAACAAAATTCCAATAGTATAATGAAATTTTATCTTAACGCCTGCAAAATAAAATGTTTACATACAGAATATCCGTGAGTGAGATTTATATAAAGTATCTATGTAGAATTCTGGATCAAATGCATGTTGGTTGTTTTAGGATGCTTTGGGGTCATGCAGATTATTATGTTGTCATGTTTTTGATACTTTGATAATATGTTTGAAATAAGCATGGCAATCATACTTGGAAAAATGCACACACCATGTCCTGATAATTTACTAGCACGTATTAGTAGTATAGTTGAAGAGCAGTAGATGTCAAGCAACCTACACTACTACCTACAAGTCAAACATTTTTGAACACCCTAGTATTGCTAAATCTGGGATTAATACAAATAAAAAAGCCCAGATCTAGATTTCGAAAAGCCTGAGAAAGAACTAAAGTGCATGGCCAAAGGTTTGTGGGCACCTGACCACCACACCCATATGTGCATGTTGAACATCCCATTGCAGATGCATTCCCTTCTTTGATGTTATAATAGCCTCCACTCTGTAAAGTCTCTATGTTAACTTTGTGCATCAAATGCATGTTGGATGTTTTGGGATTTTTGGATTGAAGGAAGAAAGCTGGCCAGGTGATGATCTCACTGGAAGTGAGTGAGTCAGTCAGTCAGTCTTGTGACCCATTTATGAAATTTCAGACCTCTAGGCTTACAGAAGCCTACACAGAAATTACAAGACTACCCATGACCATCTGAATGTGCAAATAGCATGACGAAGTAAGTCCAGAGCAAATACAGTACCGTGCAATACAATACATACTCCGAACACTATGGATAAATACAAAGTAAACACTCCACAGAATAACAGGATCAGAAAATCAGGATCAACAAGACAGCATGATTGACTTTGACGTCGAATGCAGAGTATATACAGAAACCATATGTAGAAGTAAATATTACATAGACCCACTTTCCTAAAAGCATTGGCAAGTTAAGGTCATTTTTAAATTGTGTTCACTGTAATGCTTGCTCTACCATTTAAAGATCATCTTTGATCGCATACAGGAAAGATGCTGAGCTTCCCTGAAAGGCAGGATTGGGTTTCGTTGCCCTTTTCTGGAGAAGCAGAGGTCAGAGAACATGTCTGTCATCATGATCACCATGCTGATAGAAGCGCTGGTCTCAGAGGCTGCCATCAGCCATATGTCACTTTGATATGACAAAATATCATCTCTACCGATATTTATTTCATGTTATTGCATCACTTGCTTTAGCTTATAGTGATTCAGCAGACTGGCTGAAATTAGGTCATTAAGATTAAGATTAAGAAGACTTTTTGTCTTCATCTTCAGAATTAAATCATTTTTTTATGATATTAATGCAAATATAGTTACATTAAAAGGTTTTAAAACCAAAATGTATGATGTGGTGGTCATGTGGACAATTCTGTTCATGTTTTTGAGTGGTGTTCTGTGTCATGTGTTATTTAGACTCCTTAGATTCATATGAGGAAACTTTCTTTGATTTAATTGCAAGACATTATTTTTGCCTTTATTTGTGGCTCCTATTTTGCTTTCAGTTGTTTGCTTCTAACTTTGTAGCAACAGTTTAAGGAAGGTTCACATGTGACTGTGATGGTCGGGTGTCTGCATACTTTTGGCAACACAGTGTAGGTCTAAGTGAACCGTTAAATGTCAGAGACTTCATTTTTGTTTGACCCAAATCTAGATCTGACTGGAAAAGGGTTATCTGGATCACTCTGCATGTAGAACACAACATGTATTTGTCTTACAGTTGCTACTAATCACCATATGACAAATCCTAGTACAAAGCTCAGTAACCTGCAGATTTATAACTGTTTAACCGAACAATTGCACTTGCCTTTCCTAAAGTACACGCTTAGTGTCCTATTAGAATCTCAGAATCCTCACAGTCCTTATATACAAAGATTTAGGTATTTGATTGAAAGCTCAAACTGAGTTAAGAACATTTATAGAACAGATTTTTTCCCAACCAAGTAATTTGATTGGATAAGAGCATCCCATGAATGCTGATATTAAAGTATAACAACACTGGCACTTTTCAATAAACACGTATCACTCCACTTTACATATATGTACTATTCACCATTAATTAGGCTACATTAATGATCGTCATGTGTCTTAGATTGTAACAAACTTTCCACTGCAAAGACGAACCAAATCACTGCATGCTGATATTCAGCACGACAGCACAACTTTCATTTCATTCATTATCTTAACCGCTTATTCCTTTTCAGGGTCACGGGAGAGCCGGTGCCTAGCTGGCAGCTTAGGGCCCAAGGCAGGAACAACCCTAGACAGGGCGTCAATCCATCATAGGGCACACACGCACACGCACACACACACACACACACACACACACGAGGGCCACTTTAGAGACACCAATCAACCTAACGTGCATGTCTTTGGACTGTGGGAGGAAACCGGAGTACCCAGAGTAAACCCAAGCGGACACAGGGAGGACATGCAGACTCCACATTGAGAGACCACCCCAACCAGGGATCGAACCCCGGACCTTCTTGCTGTGAGGCAACAGTGCTACCCACCGTGTCGCCCACAGCATGACTTCTCGTGTGATATTGCTTAATTGGCTGGCAGTGTAATAGTTTAATTACTTTTCCTTTTACTCCTATTCATATTAAGTTAGGTTTAAATATCTTTACATGCAGTATACTATTGTGAATTAAGTCATGAAAACAACCAGGAAGAAAGATCAGGTTGTAAAACCAGTTTGTGAACTCATAAATGATAAAATGTTCACCTCTCTTGGAATCCTACCAATGTCATAGCTAGGATGCCCTTCCTTTCCCCGTACAAAGAGCGGTGTCAGATTTACACATGGCAGAAGTTACACCATTACAGTTTGGAAGCCTTTGTGTGATAGTAGCAGAGCTACATAGAGTAACTAATAAGTATATAATTGTATTTTAACAACATTTTAAAAGTTAACTGGAAACCGTCATAGGTTTACTTACAAGTGTGCTTTTTTTGTCCCAGTTTAATCTGAAGCCAGTGTAGAAATGTGTCACTGATAGCATATAATGTAGTATATATAATACTTGAAATATGATTAAAAAAAACATTATTAACATATTATTGTAACACGCAGTTAGAGGTTAGGCAGGACATAGATGTGAAAGCTCAATGTGTGAATTCAAATATCATTGTCAGTATCCATAGCATGAGTGAAAACACAAGCAGGCTTAACACAGGGTAATCCGTATACAGAAAATAGTGAAACAGAGGAGGATCAGAATCAGTCCAGTGAGTAACAAGGGCCAAGAAACACAGAAAACTAAAGCTAATGCACAAAGTTGTTTTTTTTGCGATGAGACGAGGAAACAGCAGGGTATAAACTGACAAGCTAGAACGTAAACATGAACCAGCTGGACACAACTGAGCATCTGAAATGTAAACTAAGCACATAATATGAACACAAAACAAAGGGACATGAAAGAAGTGATTGTCACACTTGGAATTCCTGCCAATTATCAGTTTCTGTGCTCGCCTATACAGGTCTATTGCTTTTTAATCAGTTTCATTTTTGACATAGGTATGTCTTGTTTTTATTGTGGTTTGTCAGTTCTGATGTCACTGTAGGGTAACATGTGATTAATCTTCAATGCTGTAAGACACTGTAAATGATGCCTTTCTTCTTTTTGCTTGCTGGTTGCTACTGTGGTCTCTGCATACACTCTTGATATCAGTGACTTTGAAGTTCTCAGGGTCTCAGTGTTCAGGGTCACTAAAGATATATTCTTCCCAGCTTTAAATCTTGCTTGTTAAAACGGTTACATCATTGTTGGCTTGGAGAGTCTATCAAATCAAAACTAGAAGCAGATTTATAATAAACCTGTTAGTGATTATAAGTTGGTTTATTATCATATTGACCATGAATATGTTAAAATTAGAAATACAGGGTCAAATATACATAGAATTGTATATGTATACCCACAGTCTAGACCTTCAGGGTCCACTAAAGTTTGCAACAGACCACATAGACAATGAAAAAGCCTTGTAGAGGAGCAAAGGCAAGGCTTTCAACCCAAAGTACACTGTACCAACTGTTTAGCATGGTAGTGGTAGCATCATGCTTTTTCTGCCTTGCACAAAGTGTATGGAATAATGAAGAAGAAAGATTACCTCAGAATTCTTCAGCGTAACCTCAAACCATCAGGTAAATGGTTGAAACTTGGACAAAATTCAGTGATCCAACAGGACAATTACGGCAAATACACATCAAAGCTGGTTGTGGAATGGATAAAGTAGAGCAACATTAGGCTTTTGCAATGGCTTTCCTAAACCTCATCATAATATGTGGACTGTGCTTAAAGGTAAACCAACAAATTTAACTGAACTCTACCACTTCTGCCAAGAAGAGTGGTCAAATGTGCAACCAGATTTCTAAATCTTCAAGAAGTTTGTTGCTGGATACCAGAAGCAACTGGTCAAGGAACATTTAACCAAATATTAGGTGTGTTGTGTATATATATATATATATATATATATAATTGACCCTGTGATGATTTCAGAACCCCCCAAAAATGAAAACTTGTGCACCAAATTCTTGTTTTTGTTTTCTATTAAAGATTTATGTTGTACACTCATTCTGTCCCAGAAAAGAAGTTCAAAGAAGTCCTTGAAAGCACAATATTGCCATGACATTCACATCCATGAGGAGTGTATGCAAACTTCTGTCCACAGCTATATATACAACTGCAAAGAGAAGAACATTTAATGTAAGAAGTATCTAATATGGGTAGCAAGCTTTGTACAGAGTAAGCAACAAAGGACAGTGTGCAGCCACCAGAGCTTCTGTGCTCCTCAGTTTTATCAGTGAGAGAACATGTGGGCTGATAGGGCACCGCTTGGTACTGAAAGAATCCTACTCCCACAGCACTGTGTTTTAAGGGGGATTTGCTCACACTGGGAGGATGCCTACAACTCAGCTTTTGTGCTTCATGACTTCCTTTCTTTCTCTTTCTTTATTCACTGTTGTTCATGCTTCCTTGCCGATGTAACGTTGTTTCCTTTGAACCCCAGAGTGGAGAACACGGAGTATGTTTGAAAATAGGGGATGAAACTCACGAGGCCCCCCTTCAGTATTTCACCCTGGTGGACTGAGTTACTGCGGGTATTACCGCATTACTGTATGTAGTGCAGAATCCTGAAGGCACATATCTCCTGACAGCTTTTTTCCCCCCAGATTCAGGATAGCATGAACATTAAGGGCAGAAAGTGAAGTGTTATTTGCCCTAGAACTAAAACTTAAAACAGTATAAAACAGCACTATAGAAATAGGTACCAGATTCAATCTTGGCCAGTGTGATGCCCAAAAGGCCAAAGAACCCTCATTTGGACTGTCAAACACCAGAATTATTAAAGCTGCACAGGACCTGCTATGGGCCAATAATGCTGCTGTTTTCCTCTGATATACGGTTCTGCTGTTGCTCTGGTTTTTGGAGTCAGGCGCTGGTTAGTATGAGGTAGGCCACCCAAAAATCCCTTTGTTCATGATTCACTGCACGTCCCAGCGAGCAGGAGGGTGAGGATCCCAGGCTTACCCCCTACTCTTGTTTCTGTAATTGTTTTAAACATGTGCTGGGTCATTGAACATGCAGTAGAGTCCAGATAATACGGGACTTTCCCCGCCTGTGATTCATGAAGGGACTCTATCAAGATCTCATATAATATCTATTGCTCAAATTTTAATGGAGGTTGACAAGTTTGCCCTTGTTAACATGCAGGTTCACCCTTTTTTGGCATTCACTTTGGTTTGTTTACAAGGCATTACTTTGGAAACAGAGCTGGTGTGAAGCCATCTCTAGAAGGAATGAAAGCAGGCTTTTGTGAGGAGGCCAAAGAAAGAGAAGCTTGTTTCACACATTTGAGCTTTGAAAGAGAGAAAGAGAGGTGAGAAAGTACACTGCAGTGCAGGGAAGCTTCGAGAGATAGAGAAAGCAATTCCATGTACAAAATTGAGACAGGCAGGCTCCAAAAATAGTTTCAGCAGTATAGACATACTGTCCTTTTCTCCCTGGTTTTCTCCAAGGCTGCTCCAATGATCTTGCAATATCTGGAGAGAAATGATTGATTGACTGTTTGCATTATGCAATGTGTAAAAGTGTAATCACTAGAAATCCGCCAGTGGATAAATTGGGATGTGTATCTATCTCAGAACTGGAGTCGTCGATATGGACTACAGCTAAAATCTCAGTCAGCACTAAAAAGACAGAGAGAAATGAATGTGATAAAGCTGTGTGAAAGACCTGAGCCCAGCTGTGCATGAGAGGAAATAGGCAAGAACTCTTTGGAGAGAACCTGAACCAATCGCCATTGATTGCTCCAGGAAACTGGAGCACAGTGCACATGTCTGTGGCAAGAGTTCAACATGGGCACAATAAAGAGAACCATCTGGCACAAAGCTTTGAAGATATTTTAGACATTATTATCCCACCA
>JAOVYV010000024.1:16481106-16483945 GCA_025674545.1 Hassar affinis
TGAGGAACCTAAATTATTCATCATTTTGCTGATGCAGAGCTATAAAATTCTTCCAGAGCCCATCAGCACGTCCGGCTGCACACTCGTGTGCATGACTGGTGCGTACCGTGCTGAGTGGCGTAATGAGTGGCGTTATTCAAGTGGAAGATTCACCTCAACCAGCAGTGACGGTATCCACTCTTGGCGCTCGGCTATGCGAGCTTTGCTAGCCACTACAATCTTGCCCCTGTCTTAAAAAGAAGCACTGCAAAATGATCGTGATGATGGGTATGATTAGGATTCTTGATATATGAGCCATCAGGTCCGTTTTTAATGCTGGCTCTCTCTCCAAAGAAAACACCCCTTCAGCTGAGTCGGCTTTGTATTTATGAAGGTTGTAAGAGCACTGACTCCGAGTTCTGCTGTTGCATTAGTCTAATTCACTCGCTCCAGCCTGTTGTGTGGACAGCGCATTCAATTCAACAGTCTACTCGTTTAGCACACTGCTTTATTTGACATGCCAGGTCAAGTTAGATGATGACAGCGTCGCCTTTTCCAGCCTACACAATAGCCTGGGGTTTAAAGTTCCTGTCACTTGGTTTAGAGCTAAATCTAATCTGCATGAACTTTATCACTGTAGGCAATTCCCAGTGTCAACAAAGTGCATTTTCTTGTTCATTTTGCTGTTTCAGACAAACCTTTGATACGAAAGTTCCCAGTTTAGAACAAAAGTGAGTGTCAGGCTCTCCAGTGGTGGACAAATCATAAATAATAAAGGCATTCCTGTTTTGCCTAGTTGTGTATTTTGGTTGCCTGGAAACTGAGTAGGCTATTGTAGTATAATAATGTTTAGTGAGCTAGTTAGGTAATAAAGTGCATTAATACAAATCCATGGGAAATGAATGAAATTATCTTCATTATCTTCTTTTAGCAAAGGTTCTAAAGAAGAATGTTGTGTTCACACGCTTGACAAAATGTTCGTAAAATGTTGGCCAGTGTTTGCTATTGCGTGTAACAGGTATTAAATCTGCCTCATGTCTTTATGATCTCTCAATATATTTAACCGTGAAGTGACTGCTACTTACTAGAGAGGGATTCATAATGACTAGCACGTGCTATAGTTACAGGATTTGTATCTATAGCATTGCATTTGTAACTATGCATTTAGTTGTACACTGTAAACATTACCTTTATACATGTGGAGCAAATGAACACTTTTGTTTCGCCAAAGTCAGCGCCTGAATGAATGCATTTTTCTTACGTGGGAACGGAGCATTTTTTTCTTACCCGAGGTTTGTTTTCAGAAGACAGTAACGTTTAGGGATCATCCTTTCTTTGTCAGTGATCCTCCTGGTCAAAGAACTCGTAACGGTTGTGCGCATTTACAAGAAAGGTGTTTGTGGAAAAGTCGTGTAGTGTGCAGTTAGTTCTAGACAAAAGATGGGTGGATGTGATGCAACCATAAAGTCTGTTTAACAAACGAAACGATGGAATCGCTTTCACCGCACGAGAAAGACGGCGCCGATAAAGTCAAAACGGCCCTGACGGGTTGTTACAGAGACACAATCATTTCCACTTTAAAAGAAACGGATTCTGATTACAAGCCAAAGTGCTGAGTCAGATCAACGCTAAACATGTATCTTTCTGTTACTTTTAAGACAAAGTGGACTTGAAATAAGCAACAACTATTTATCTTCACCCCTCTGCTACTGTCCTTTTAACTTATTTTCAATAACCAAAGAAAATGTTATCATCTTATAAGAAGAAGATCATAAATGATCATTTCTATTGGTAGATTGGTAGAAATGAATGCTTTAAATGAGCAAAGAATTTACCTGCCAACAGAACAAGACTATTTCAAGTTTGAAATGGGTAAAAAAATGTCTAGCAATGGGTTTAATCATTCTAAATTTTGTTCCTTGTACAACAAAACACAATGATTTTGACTATAATAAGCCAATAAGCTCATTTTAAATCCCATTTCACTACTTTGCAGACTAAAATAAATGCATGCATGGAGATAATTCCTGCTTTTTAGCATGACTGATTTCTCTTAGGATGGTTCTGCATGAATCATGGAACCCTGCTGTGTTACCTCTGTCCCTTTTCCCAGTCTCTCTACTGTATATTATACTGCATGAATACAGATGTGGGCCATGGCTAACGCCAGGGGATATTCTGCATGCCCTGCCATGAACTGCGAATGGCGAACTGTGACTATCTATTATTTTAGCCCACTTCAGCCAGTCCTTACACAATGCAATTTAAATCATTTATCTAAACCCCTATTACCCAGAGGTTGGTGCAAACATGCTGGATTGAAGGGTGTTTTTTCCCCCAGTTAGTAATGACTCTGCTGGCAGTCAGACTATCAGATTATGCCCAGTTAACAGCTCTCTACCTTAACATTTCACACCATTAGCTTTTGCACAGCAAGACCCCTGATGAGTTCTATTTTAGGAAAATGGCACAATTCTGACGTTAACATTAATCATCTACTCATACCTGTTGCACAGTTGTAGGCAAGAGCTGGTGGGAAGTAAGGGGAGATGACTGTAAGAAGAAAAGGGGGTAAAGCTACTGTGGGATGCAGCCATGCAAAAATGGAACAACTGATGTTAAAATGCAAAAAATTAGGACATATCTTATGACTTTTTGATTGCACCTTTGTTCCATTGTAGTGTAACTTTTGATCCATAATTCTAAGACACTTCTTACAAATATGTCAAATCTAGCGCTAAAAATATGGTTTAATTATACAGGGGTTAGACAATGAAACTGACCTGAAACACCTGTCATTTTAGTGTGGGAGGTTTCATGGCTAAATTGGACCAGCCTGGTGGCCAATCTTCATTAATTG
>JAOVYV010000024.1:16484631-16513979 GCA_025674545.1 Hassar affinis
GGAGGCCCTACACCATACTAATAAATTATTGTGGTCTAAAATTACAGGTGTTTCAGTTTCATTGTCTAACCCCTGTAACTTTTAGCAATATAGGCTCATGATACTGACAGAAAACAGTGTGTGCACTCTCATTTCAGAGGTAGAAGCAAAGTTTAAAGCATTTTAGGAGTGTACCATGAAGGCAAAACTTTAATCTTAGGACAGCAGTACGGCTGTAAAAAGACTCTGGGTGAACGTGACCAGCGTCGGCTGGGATGAATCGTTTCACGCGATAGGTGTGACCTCAAGTAGCGCTGGAATTCAGTGCTGGGGCCTCAACAAACATCAGCATGAGGACTGTGCAACGTTCCCTCCAAAATGTCTGGTACTTCTGTGCATATATAAAAAGTTCAAGTTCAGATCATGTCAGATTTTCTTACTTTTAATGTGACAAGGCAACCAACATAATTCAAATGATGTACAAATAGAATCTTTTTAGGATTAGGAAATTTTACCCGATGCATTTAGATATCAGTCAGTCAGGCAGATTAGTTTAAAAAAAAAAAGTGAACGTAAATGCCTGGAATTTATGAATAAATTGCTGGTTATGGCTGTCATATAGGTTTTTGTAAAAGAGGTTTTTTTTGCTTCTTTTGTTTTTTCCCCCCAATGTTTCATAGACAATATCATATAATTAGAATTATTTGGTATAGTTGTAGCCCTAACAGTGGTAGGTCAGTGTTTAATACACTGGACTACTTATGGGAAGGTCATGAGTTCAAATCCCAGCATCACCAATCTGCCACTGTTGGACCCATGAGCAAGGCCCTTAACCCTCAACTGCTCAGTAGTATAAATAAGATAAACATAAGTCACTCTTGATAAAGGTGTCTGCCCAATGCTGTAAATGTGAATGTAAATTTAGGTCTGATACAGAGCCTAGGGGTTTCTGCTCCTAGGTGTGTGTTGCCCTTCATACTAGCACCCCCTGATACAGGGTAAGCTCAGAGCACTTTGTGGACTATAGTTTGAAAATAATTCTTTTGTTTTTCCTAAAATGATGAACGTTTAAAGCAAGTTGGCCTCTAGGAGGCGCATTACCTTAGCTCATTGCAATTCATTTGTGGAGTAGCGTCACCTAGTGAATAATGTTCAAACACTTCACCAGCCAATATGTTTAGAGGTACACCAGATTTCAGGAAATTATGTCATGGGGCACTGCACACACTGACAAGTTTCATTATGACCAGAACTGCTTAGGATACAGTTTTGGAATTTCACACACTGCATCACTACTACATTTTCTAGAGGCACACCATATTTCAGGGATGTTTGGCCTATAGGGGACGCTGTAACTGTTACATTTCCATATCTCAAGAACTGCTCAAGCAAAAATGTTGCAGTTTGGTATGCTTATTTCACTTCATTCTTTCTCTGACTATGACTTGTCTGTTATTATGTGGCAGTCATATTCCACACCACTACGCTGTATGTCTAGTTAATAGAGCATGTTTCACAAACCCCAGGTTGCTTGGTAGATCAAAAAAGAATATTGTCCAGTTTATACTGTATAGTTGTAGGCTATTTCTCATTAAGTGTGTTTCTTCATGACTGCTCAATAATAAAAGTCAAGTAAAATTCTGGTAAATTTGATCTGGTCATTCAGTTACTGAGAAAACATGAGCTGTTGCATTAATACCTGAACAGGAGGCTGTAGAGGAATGAAGTCAAAGCTCTGGCCAAGTCTGCCACTGAGAAGTGACACCTTTGCCAGCCTGCCGGTTTGGCAGTGTATCAAATGATTCCTGAGTAGACCTGTAACCTCACACACCACCAGACTGTCTCTTTTCCTCAGAGTCTTTTGATGTTTTTCACCTTCCTGCTCTCCCTCAAGGAGCTCATTATCTGTAGATGATGTTTATTAGTGGTAACTGGACCGGACAGCTATAATATTGAAACGGTTTCACACGCCCTGCAAGCTGCTTCATCGGTTTCTCTTAAAGGTGGGAAATTCCCCAGCAATTAAACATCATCAGTGACAAAGATAATGGTATCAAATTTGACATCAACGTCTTGATGCGTTAATTGGTATGAAAAAAAGCTCAGTACTAAACAGGAAATGCAGGTCAGAAAGAAAGAAGTTTCTCCTCAAAATATTTCATCAATTTGAGGGTCATATTGTTTTTAACTGTAACTAAAAAAGTACAAAAAGAATTAATACCATTGGAGTGAAAACTTCAGAGAAAGAGGCAGAAAATATTACACCAAGGGTTCTCAGACTTTTTGGCCAAACAACTCCAAATGGACCTGATAAATGTTCTGTGACCCCCCAAACCTCAGCATTTTGGTTTCTCTTTGTTATTGACCAGTACGCTTTAAATCCATGTTCTGGAAATACTTCGGCATCTTTTCAAGGTTCTTTTCTTGACTTCTGTTAGTCATTGAGTCACTCAGTGCGGTTGAGGAACTAGCAGAGGTGGACGCACAGAGAAATTTGTTTGTTTTTTTTCTTGCATGAACTCCTATGCTAGCAGCAACAACATGTCAGGATAGTGAAAAAGACTAAAATAGCATGTACTACACTTCATTTAAATGTGACTTTTTCGAATGTGACTCGCGGTAACATTATCGTACAAAAATCTAGCTTCATAGTTAGAGGTATTTTTTAAATTATAATTGCAAAATAAATGTAAAAATGCTAAATAAATGTAAAAATATGGACATTGTGAGTTTCTCTCAAGATACCATTTATAAATCAAGCCAATGGCTTGTGCACTAGCACTATATACTGTAAACATGGTCTTATACCATGAATGCATGATTCCTAATTGCTTGGACAACGCTAGGCAAAAAAAACAACCCCTGAGCTTCTGAAGTGGTTGCTTTTATATCAGTGCATTATTCATGTCTTGATTGTGGCTATTTTGTTTACTATATCTCTGAGCTATTTTGTTGTGGGGTTATAGTGAATAGGGTTGTTTATGGTTAGCTCAACTGTACCACACAGTATGTGATTTATTAAATTTCCTGACTCGAGCAGGAAGTGCCTACTGAACTGTCAGTACTGATTTATGAACTGTCCATGCTCCCTGTTGCATGAAGATTGAGCATTCTTAATATTTGTAACAGTTTAACCTAGATAATTAAGATTATATTACTTAACAATTGTCACTGAATAATAACCACAATAATCATGTTTGCTTAGAAAACACTAAAAACAAAGTCTATTTCTTTGCACTTGTATGAGCCGTTGTTGTTACATGATAATAGAAACCCAGCTTTTGGTCACCTAATGGCATCAGGGAAAAGGCTTACTTCACCTGAGAACCCCTTTATTAGTGTATGTGATACTGAAACAGTTTCAGAAAAGCATGTGGTGGCCAACTTCACACTCCAGTAACGTTTTTGGCATTTTAACTGCAAGTTAAGAGCATCTAGACATCACTGACCATTTTCAAAGCTGTTAGAGAGTGTTCATGTTTGTGTGTGTGCCTACCTTTGTATTATTTAAACAGGCTGAACCCATCATATGAACACGTCGCTCGCCACAGTGACCAGGCCACCAGGCCAGTCAGAAGGATTCAGTCAGGTGATAAGGCTGGGTGGAGAATGCATGCTCTGAAGTGTTTTTCCTTCTCACTGTGGAAAGATAATAGCAGAATGTACTAATGCAGCGGTTCACATAGCACCCAGCTGTTAGAGCCTTGTGCAGATTTAGCCGTAGAAATAAATCTGTTGAAATCTCAAAAGCTACTGAAGTCACTGAAAAAAGGGCTTTCAAATTTTGCTACACTGTATGGCCAAATGTTTATGGACATCTGACAATCGCACCCATGTTTTGCCTTCCCCAAACTTTTACCAGAAAGTTGGAAATGCACAATTGTATAGAATGTTTTTGTATGCTGTAGCTTTACATTTTGCTGGAGCTTTTACTGGAGCACTTGACTGGGGCCCAAACATGTATCACCATGACAGTGTTCCTGTGCACGGACCAAACTCCTTGAAGACATGGTTTGCCAAGGTTGTAGTAGAAAAACTTGAATGTCCTGAACAGGTCTCTACTGATTTTTTAGAATGAACTGGAATCCCAACTATGACCCAGGCCATCTCAGCCAAAACCAGTGCCTGACTTCATTAAAGCCCTTGTGGCTAAATGAGCACAAATCCCCACAAACATACTACAACATCTAGTGTAAAACCTTCCCAGAAGAGTGGAGGATATTACAGCACCAAAGGGTGGACTATATCTGTGTGAGATGTTCGACGAGCACATATGGGTGTCATGGTCAAGTGTCCACAAACCTTTGGTCATATAGTATACATTTTAATGCAGTACTGAGTTCTGCTGTAGACTTCCAAACAAAAATCAACACCTGCTCACAATTTTGATTACACACTTTTACATGACTATAATTTGCTGGAACATGTCCAGTAATGTTCTCTCACTCCATTCAGTATGATATTGTCTGTACATTTATAATACATGATGATTCCTTTTAGTATTAAATCTTAACTTATGTCAATTTTATCCTTGTTTAATGTATTAGTTTGAATTAGGTTATAAATAATTCATTTATAAACTTGCTGTACCAGCAGGACTGAAAAGCTCACCCCTGCTCCTTTAATTCCACCAGAGATGCTGCTGAACCTTCAACCTCAGGAGCGATTAAGAACAGAGCTGGAGAGTATTTTGTCCCACACTGTATGCTCAAGTGCCACTTTGCATGCATTTCAGGACCCTAATTATTGGCTAAGGAGAATTGGATTAAAATGGGGGATAGAGAGAGAGGTAATAAAAGCAAGGGAAAGGAAATAGAGGAGATGCACAAGGAAATGCCAGGGGGAAAGGTATGAGCAATTGGGAAGAGCAGAACTTGAAGTGGGTGAAAAAAGTGATAATGAAAGAAGAAAATGCATTTTCCAAGTGCAAATATGCCTCTTCATTTATGTGCCGCCACAAAAAACATCTTCCTCCCTATTTTAGATGATACAACTACAGTATACACCGATCAGCCATATCAATAAAACCACCTCCCTGTATCTACACTCTTTATCCTTTTTATCAGCTCTACTAACCCTATAGGTGCACTTTGTAGTTTTACAGATAGAGACTGTAGTCCATCTGTTTTTCTGCAGACTTTGTTAGCCCCCTTTTATGCTGGTATTATTTGGATGGTGGATGATCGTCAGCACTGCAGTGACTCTGATGTGGTGGTGGTGTGTTAGTGTGTGTTGTGCTGGTATGATTGGATCAGAAACTGCAGTGCTGCTGAAGTTTCTAAACACTGTGTCCACTCACTGTCCACTCTATTAGACACACCGACCTAGTTGATCCACCTTATAGATGTAAAGTCAGAGACAGTAACTCATCTGTTGCTGCACAGTTTGTGTTAGTCATCCTCTAATCTTCATCAGTGGTCACAGGATGCTGCCCACAGGACACTGTTGGCTGGATATTTTTGGTTGGTGGACTATTCTTAGTCCAGCACTGAGACTGAGGGGTTCTTCACTGCAGTGTCTGATCCAGTTATGCCAGCACAACAAACACTAACACACCACCACCACATCAGGGTCACTGCAGTGCTGACAATCATCCACCACCCAAATAATACCTGCTCTCTGGTGGTCCTGAGCACTGAAGAACAGCATAACAGGGGGCTAGCAAAGTCGGAGAAACAGATGTACTACAGTGTCTATCTGTACTACAGTGCTCCTGTATGGTCTGTGGAGGTGATAAAATGGACAAAGTGTAGATACAAGGAGGTGGGTTTAATGTTATGACTGAGCGGTGTATTTGAAATTGGATATACTTGAATTTTGAATGCACCTCTTTTTGTAACTTACGCATTTTGTAACTGGTTTTGTATTTGCATTAGCCCCACAGCTTTGAATTTGACCCCTATCATCCTCATAGCTTAAAAGGAAACGTCATCAGCTACTCACTTTGCTGCTGCTTTGCCATGATAGACAAGAAATGAAAAGTCTGTTTGATTTTTGATACAGTACAGAAAATAGCCAGAGTGCCCCCTTTCCTCTACTCAATATCTCTCTTTAATATACATGTCTGTTGTGAGTAGCTCAGTGCTCAGCTGTGCCAGTCTCCCTCTCACTGTCTCGTGATGACCTTGTGGTGTTTGTTTGATTTCTCTTAGTGAGTTTTACCTGGCCTGAATTTTATCTACTACTAAAGCCTGTCTCACTTTAAACGAACACATGATGATGAAAGCTGGAGAGACGTACTCGCCTTATAAGTATTCAGAAGAGGCCTTTTCTCTCATTCAGCATTGAAAACCCCTTCGGTTAACCTTCGTAAGACATTTAGTGGTGCATATCTGTGGAATGAAATTTATTTCTGTTTGTAGTTAAATAGTCATTTGTATTCCCTGGCTTAAATTTGTGTGTAAGGTTTGAAATAAAATGCAGTAATGATCAGGGGTAGAAATTCAAATTCAGTTTTTGGTGACACAATCCATTTCAAATTCAGAATTCACATTCAAAAATCCGATCCAGTTTCAGATTCAAAACCATATTCCTCAGGACTTCTTTCCAGAAAACGCAAACAAGCACCGTTTTGGTAATCACCACCATTTTAGCCACTGAGCAGTGGTTTCATTCAGTAATGTAGTGTTTTGAAACTTTAAATTTAAAGTACTGAATTTGAAATTGATTGTGCTGCTCTGTCATTTTTTAATGAATTTTGAAATTTCCATAGTTCATTATTATAAAATTTAATTTGAAACCTTGCACACAGACTTGAGTCATGTAATACAGTTTCAGTTTGATGTAATCAATCTACAAAGCATGACAAATGAAAAGGAATAAAATACAGATTTGGGAATTTTAAATTGAGATTGTAGCATCACATGTCACATTCCCTGCTGATTATACATCAAGGAGTAAATAGATTATAGGGTTTTATATAACAAACATTAAAAAAAATCTTTTGGACAAGGATCATATGGCCATGAGAGACCTGATTCGATGTAAGGAAAAAAATGATGAGGGTCCTCCTTTAATCTATTCCCATTCCCATCCCATGATTTCAATAACATCCTTGTGTAAGTGTGAAACTGAGCCCAGATCTTTTTCTTTTTGTTCCTGTGATGATTAGGACATGTGGTGTAACAGCTCAGCTTCACAGTGTGCAAGAGAAGAACTTGGGCTGTTTGGCTTGAGATCACAGCAGATGAAAACCCCCTCGTCCAGCATACTCTGTAATTTCTGACAAATGGCTGCACTCTATTGATCTGACCTCAGGAAAATCCATGCTGTAAAAAATAATAATAATAATGGCACTCGAACAACGTAGCGTTACTTTTGTCATCTCCTGTTGGAAGTGAAAGCTTTTCTAGTTAGGCTTTTAGAATGACTGTAAAAGAAAATTGACTGTATTTGACAGAAACATAGGTGCATTTTGAACCACCGTTTTGATGTTTTTGTTGTTTCAGGATATTGCAGGAGGGGAGGATTTGGGTATGTCTACGCTTCCAGATCAGCAGCCTGGTGTACGTCACAGCTTTGTACAGGAGCACTTTCAAGCCCAGTACAAGTGAGTGCCTGTTCCCACAACTGTACTGCACTACAGCTACACTTAGCTACACACAGCATTTAAGTTGACTTTTAACTGTTTCATATGAAATGGAAATATATCTGAATACCTCGTGTCATTTTTTTAAATATGAGTATACTATATTTTTCATTCAGGTGGTCACCTGTTGCTAGCAACTGTGTGATTTTAGTCTATAATAAGTTTCATGGGTGATCCAGTGGTACAGAAGCTGGGGTTAGTCCCATGTAGCCGCAGGTTTCCTGGCTTTAATTCTGAGCTTGGAAGCAATAGGCAGCACTGCAGAGCATTTCATAAAGTTAAGGAGTGTAAGCTCAAGGTTTGGGATTTGAGTCCACACATAGTGAGAGATTTCATACGAAGTGAGAGATTTGTCTGTTTATCCGGGTAAAATTGGTGTTTTTGAGGCAGTAAGTTAACCCCACATTTTAAACCCATGCTCCAGTCTCATGTTAAGGCAAGAACATCCAGGAGGTACTCATCATATACCCTCCCACACAGTGTAGTTCAGCCTTAAACACACACACACACACACACACACACACACAAGAACCAATGATGTTTTCAACCTTCAGGGGAAAATAAATGCCCCGAAGCCAGGGTTTTTAAGGCTTCATTTTGTTGAGCTGTGAGGTTGGGATTTGGTTATTTTGTGGTCATGTTTTAGCTCATTATAATGATAAGGATTTCCAATGTAAGCTGGATTTACCCACAAATAAAAGTGGCCGTATTTAAAAAAAGAAAAACTGGTACTGTAGCCTATGCAAAATACTAAGCAGCGCCACCTATGCACGTCACTGCTTGTGTCCGCCAGTGCGTATAGAAAGCGATAAACATCTATGGAAGCTTCTAGAGTTGTTTAAGCTGTGAGAAGTTGCTGTGGCAAGTTATCATGATTTTGTGATTTTCAACAAGGTTTAATAGTTGGAGCTCATGAGAGGGGTCATAGCATTTCAGAGGTAGAAGCAATGTTTTTATTTTCATGTATGAGCTTTTCAAGAGTGTACCATGACTACAAGAATTCCATTAACACCTTGTACTTATGATAGCAGTGTAGCTGTAAAAAGACTTTGGGTGAACTGACCAGTGAAAGAATCATTCCACACGATAGGTGTTCAACACTGCCTCAAGTATTATCAGAATTCAGTGCTCAGGCTGAATGGATGGCTATACCAAGTATTAATTGGTATACCAGTTTTTCTGGTACTTCAGTGTGGTTATCTACGCAGTATAATGCATAGTCTGTGTTGCAATTATCTTCAGTTGTGTTTGTGACAAAGAGCATATCTGTCTCGAGCCCTACAGACAGCTCGGCTAATAACAGTGAAGCCAGTTCACTTCAATAAAGCTTTGTTTTTCAGCTAGCATGCTAGCATTAGCTACCTAGCTTGCTACTACTGGTTTGGAGCTGTGTTATGATCACAGAGCAAACACACATAGCCTGTGACATGAACGATTAGGTCAGTGATTCATAAACGCAGCAAGGTTTCCAGTCAAAATGAAGCTCAAAATGTCTGATTTCAGTGAGTTAAGGTTAGCACGTTAACAAAAAGACAAGTTGTAGTTAAAGGGAGTGGTTTTATACTTTAAGCTTGTAAATTTTTAATCCTGCTGTAACACTTGGGAGCTCTTGATAACAGCAGTAGATAGAACTATATGTTCAGTTTTAGGGCCAAATTTGTATGACTAGATTATTGCAAGCTCTTTTATGCTAATGGGAATAGTAGTAATGTGTGTGACTGATGGACCTGCATTGTTTAAATTAGTGTGAATACTGGCTATCCTTTTCACAGTTTTTATTTTTGATTTTCTTAATAATCTGGCAGTGCTTGATAATGCCAAAAAACAAGCTCCTCCTGGGAGTGAACATGCTTCACTATAAGGTGAATGACTAGTAGAGAGAAAGAGAAGCACACAGGCACTCAGACGTATCACAGCATGACAGATATTATCAGTGATTAAGTAGGTGATTTAATGATTTGGAGTTTAATGAAATAATTTGAGTTTGACAAGAGTAGTTTTTTCCCCTGGAGTACCATTAGTCTTGTGATCAATACCCATCAGTCTCTGTTTCTGTGGAGTTGTTTTCCATCTTCTGCACATCTCAGTCTTTGAGGAGCCATCTCACAGACACAGGGCAGCGTTTCTCACAGACCAGAAATGTACAAGTCGGGAGGGAATACGCTCTTACTGATATTTTGAGTAGGACGGATATTATGTAAGTATTACAAATAACCCTCATGCTGCCTCAAGAAAGTTAAACACACAACACAGATTCTTGCTACAACTGGCTCTGCATTGTTACACATTATGCTGTGGCAAATAAATCATATGCTGATACGATTCACTTAATGCAATTTGGATACCATTGCACTGTGCAAGTAAAGACAAAAGGATATTGTGGCTCTATATATATGTAACTGAAGATACGCGAGTTGGCTCTCGACATACACAAATGACACACCACTAACTTGAAAATGAGCTGAAGAAGAACTGAGGAATTCGGAGCACACCAAGATTGGAAAAGCAGCGCCTGGTCGTTTTTCTTTTTTTCAATCTTCACCTGATGTGCTCTTCTGCGGTTTTAACCCGTCTGCCTCAACATTCAACATGTTGTGTGCTCTGTAATGCTTTTCTGCTCTCTACAGCTATAAAGAGTGATAAATTTGCTACTGAAGCCTTACTATCATCCCAGGAGGTCACAGTTTCTAACATACCTAAACCAGCCCATGTAACCTTGCAAACTTAATTCTGTTTGTTAAACATAAACAAGTTTAGTATTTGATGCCTGCACCACACTCAAAATGGTTGGGACAGAGACAAAAAGGACAAGTAATACAAGTAACACTGCAGTTTAACTGGTAACAGGTGAGGTCATCAAGACTGAGTATAAAAGGAGCATTCACCAAAGGCTTTGTCTTTGCAAGCCAGGATGGGTCGTGGTTCATCAATTCATGTGAGAATTGCCAGTCAGTTCAAATACAGTTTTTTTTTAGTGAAATATTGCAAATAATTTAGGTATTTCACCATCTATAGCCCCCAGGTGGTATTGTGTAAGAAAATACCACATAGCCACATGGGCTCAGGAGTACTTTGGAAAATCATTGTCACTTAACACAGTCCCCTGCTGCATCAAGAATTGCAACATGAAACTGCAACATGAAACTGTATGCAAAGAGGAAGCCATATAATAATTTTGCACAGAAACTCTAAGTTCTCTGGGCCCGAAGTAATCTGATATGGACCAAAAGCCCATCCAAATATGTTCTGTGGTCAGACAAGTTCACTTTCAGCTTGTTTTGGGGGGAAAAACAGGACATCAGATTTTATGTTCCAAAGATGAAAAAGACCACCCAGACTGTTACCAACAAAAAGTAGAAAAAACAGCATCTGTGATGGCATGGGGGTGCATCAGTGCCCATGGCATGGGTGATCTGCTTATAAGTGAAGGTACCATTGATGTATAGCCTTACACTGGTATATTGGAGAAAAATATGCTGCCACCAAGCTGACATCATTTCCAGGACAACGCCAGGCCTCATTCTGCATGTGTTACAACAGTGTGGCTTGACTGGCCTGCCTGCAGTCCACATCTGTCTCCTATTGAAGATATATGGTGCATCATGAAGAAAATGTGTTAACCTTTTGATGGTTTACCGACTGTATGAAATGCTTATTGAGTGTTTCGCAGGATTGTAGATGCCTTTTTTTGGGAACTGTACCAAATTAATTCCCAAATGAAATGCTATAAATACCTTAGAAGCTGTTTTTTTTTTTTCATTGATATTTTTGGAAACAGCTTCAGCTCATGGTTCCTAAACAAAGTTTATGCTTATGTTTTAGTAGCAGGAAACTATCACGATTCATTGTGTAACCAGTTATTGCGTCATATTCACTGTTAGAGACAACAGCTGTTAAAGACATCGTCCCATAAACACTTCACCAGGCATCATTTATATTTTCCCCCTTACTTTGTTCTCTGAAAGAAAGTGGTAAATAAGTGGCTTAGGCTTCAGCCAGTGATGTCTATCCAACCTGAAACTCACAACAACTTTCCTGCGTCAGCACACCACCTGAGCGTGTCCAGTCCAGACTGCTGAAAGGCTGAGATTATGTCACTCACAAACAGACACACACACAACTTCAATTTACACAAACATCCATCAATCTTCACATCCAAATTCTTTATGCCCTTTAGTAAATATTCTCAGTTTTAAGCAGCTATTAGCCAGGATATCCAGCTCCTAGCTAGTACACTAATGCCTGTGGTCATGTGCTACTCATTACTACTCATAGATTCTCTTTAACAGAATCATAGGCTTGGTAATTTTACATGATCTGCTCTCCAGGTGTATTGCATACATATCCCAGTCTCGTTGTACAACTACAATAACAATAAAGTCTTGTTTCGCCTGGTCTGGTCTGTCTTATCCATACACCCATAGGTTAGAGAACAAAGCAAAAACAATATGTATATAATTTAGCATGCCAAGAGCTTACCTCTGTGTGTGGTCTCATTCTAGCATTTTAAGATGGAAGGCAACTACAGTATGCATAGAGTACATGCAAAATTGCTGAATATCATTATAGTGGTGTTTATTTATAGAAATCTAGTGCATTGCTATCTGCCTTTTGGAAACTGTACATGCTCTGGTTTCCATAACCCTATCCCTTGTTATAAATAATACTCTTGATTATGATATAATTCAAATGGTGTTACATGGCACCCGTTATTACTGCTCTGACCTGACAGTAAACATGTATGTTAAAAACAGTGCTTATGCGCATTACTGTGCTCACAGTGCACCTGACACCTGAGTTTTGTGATTACTTAACCAGGAAAAAAGGAAACATTTTCATGTTGTAACCATAAATCATTGTTTTTGTCATTTCACCTAAAGCGAAATTCTCTTCCTTGGGATTTCCCTCACTGCTGTCGTTCGTGCCTACTATTGTATAGTTAACATTCTGTCATTATTAACGGAAAACAATTGAGAAAGACAAGAAAATAAACAGCAATCTGCATTGGTGTAACACATGGGAGCCAGATGTAGCTGAACATAAAAGATCTTTTTATTAAATGTTTTCCAATAACCACAATCCAGATTTAAAGCAGGGGTGAGAGCACAGACGTCACAACCAGAAGAAAAACACATTAATAACATTAATAACAACATAGCCTCAAACAAAATTTGGAGGATTTCACAGTTTATTTGTGCTAAAGGCTGTTATCTATTGGTTTTAAAAAAAAAAACTCGAATAGGCAGTCAAGAGCCACAAATGTACATTCGTCTAGCAACTTTTTAGACATACATTAGTCCAGCTGTGTTTGATACAGCAGGTTATTTTCTTGTAACCATTGTCACAGTCTGCAAGCTATACATAGAAAATGACCAAGGTTGCCAGGTTTTGGCCACATTTCCAGCCCAAGTACATCTCTATAACCATATACAACACAAATAGGAACTGGAAATAGGAGATTTTAAGTTTAAAGTTGTATGCAGTTGTAAATGAGAGTGTAAAATGTTTTATAAAGTGTTTGTCTGGGAAGAGCCATCACTGCAGGAAACAAAATAAAACCAAGAAAAATAAAAACCAAGAAATTAAGACACCCACATGAAATGAATCAGCACCTAAATGTCACTAATATGCAGCTACTACTACAGGACCCATAATCCACTGCTAGTCACGTGACTCTAGAAGTCAATAAACACCGCCACCCATCACTTGTTTGTAGTTAATTTGGGCCTCTTTATATGGAATGTACACAGTTCACTCTTGGTCTTACATTTTATTTGCTTATTTGTAATGTCCGGGGAAGTGAGCTTGGAGGGGGGTGAGTCTGGGACGCCAGACGTCACTGTTAAGCCTTCTGGAGGTGTCGTGGGCTTAATTCAGCGAAATACCGAAGAAGGAAGGTGCCTACCTGAAGACCCCTATGAAGAGCTTGCGAGGCAGTGAGAGGGGTATGCAATAGTAGGGTGTAGGATATGTGGGTAGTTGCTGACTGGATCATAACTGGCATAGTATAGGATATTGTGTGTAGTTGCTGATTGAATTGTGAACAGCGGTAACTTAGATGAGAATTGGGATGGGCCCTATGTATAACTCTAGGTGTTAGGTGCAGGATTTATTCCCTGTATTATGCTATTTATCTGTCATTGCACCGGGTTAGACTTTGGGCTCGTTTCTAGCAGATTGATCCGTAATTCTTATTCTATTAATCCTGTCTGTTTGCAAATCCTATTCGTGTAGATTTATCTGTCAGCCTGTTTATTTTTTGTTGGATTGACATTCACCTTAAACTTGCACATACTTCCGTCTCCGCTATCACTCGTTCGTTATGCTAATTTCCCATTTTATTACAGGGTAAGCACTATGGGCAATTGAATAAGGAAATAAGTGAAAACCAAGCACAAGGGTAACAGCAAATACTTAAATCTTTGTATTCAAGGAGTCTTAAAGAGTGCTTTACATTTATGGCATTTGGCATTTATGGCATTTATGGCATTTGGCTTTATTGAAGGCAAGTGCATTTGTCAGGTATCTAATTGCTGTAAGACTTTTAGTTACTGTCTTCTTTGTTTGATTTGATGAGACAAGAAGCTGACTGAAAGCAAGAGAATAAAACCGGTCATAACAGCAACAAAAACATTTGTAAGGAACAAGATGAAATAGGTCACCACCACCACCAATAGGTAGTTCAACTGGAAATGTTCAGTATTCTGTTGATGCATACAGGGTATTCAGTGTTCAGTGTACAGACTAGCAATATAATAAAAAAGAGACTCAGGTCAGTGGAATCATCAGCATATGTGTCAAGGGTGAAGCAGGAAAAGGCTGCAGTATGTGTTTTTTTCCCCAACCTATTAGGCTCATTCATTCATTTGTGCTTTCCTTCCTGAAAGAATCCTACTTTAAAGGGCGTGAATACCAGGACGGTGACGTGTAGAGACTCGTAACAATGTCACAGCATTCAGTCTTCTGTCACCTAAAATAGTAAATCTGTCCTGCACGATTACATCCACAGTCTCATATCGTGACGTCACCATAGCTTTTGTAAATGCTCCATTTCATTTACACAGGACTTGGGAAGAGATCTATGGCATAAGGAGTGGTCTGGTTCAAGCATGATTACACACCCAGTACAGACACGCACCACATGTTCATCCGAAACTTTGAATTGTTATACGTAATACAGAAAGAAATAGTACATTGAACATTGTTTCCCTTCTTTAGCAAGGCAGAGTAAACCTGTTTTCCTACCGAAGATCCTTTTTCATGATTAAACCATGAAATGGAACAGTATCGTATTGCTGTAAAACTCGTTCCTGCGTCCGCGGTGGGGTTTTCACTGGCCATTCTTGTCCACAAGTTCACAATCAACACACACATAACTCAGTGCCATTCAGGAAAGCATGTATATGTTTAGTTCACTCACTTTGCATTTTGTAAAGTGCTAAAAAATAAACAATTATTATTCGTATGTTTGAAAGCATTCTTGGTTTACAGCATTTTTCCACACCTGCCTAAAACCTTTGCACTGTACTGTATATAAATAATAAAATGTATCTAAATATAATCATTTATAACTTAAATTATTATATTTAGGTTAAAACAAAAGACAATAGCTACAGATAGCTATGTCTATAAATAATTTATGAATGAAAGGCTTCGGTGGCTCGGTGGGTAAAGGGTGGTGTGTGTGATGCCATAGGAAGTGAAATACTTTTGCACTTTTTACAAGACTTATATTTAGAGTGTGTATAGACACTGTATTCAGTGTGTACAGGCAGCTCTAAGTAGAGCACTCAGCAGCTCATCTGTGCAGCTGGAGTGAGTTGTTTGTATGCAGGGAGCAGCTACAGCTGATTGGTGTCTTTTCAGGAACAGAGACTCAGTGGGTGAGCTGCAGCTCTGTTATTGGAGGACGGAGCAGGCAGCTGGCTGGAGCTGAATAGACCTTTCTTAACCCCCACCTTCTCTCTCTCTCTCTCTCTCTCTCTCTCTCTCTCTCTCTCTCTCTCTGTCTCTCTGTGCCAGGTGTTGAATACTGATGCTGTTATTGTTCCCATTTGTGTTTTTAGCTGATCTAGATTGATACAGTAACATGTCTGGATCAGATTAATTAGATCACCTCATTGTCGGTTGGGGAGAAGCATTGCATTATTTTCAAAGTAAAGCAGCTGTGTGATTTAGGTGTAAACTACAGAGCTTTTAAAATAGGCAGTGGTAAGAGTGATGCAATAAACTGGAAACATTTGCATCTATCCGTTCCACCTGTCTGGCAAAAAAATCACTTGTTCCGAATAGTGTTTTTGACTTTCCTTTGTCTGGCATCGCTTCCTTTACAGCTGATCTTACTCCCTTTAACCCACATATGCAGATATATCACTAAGTAATAAAAGAAAACAGGGTGTGCTGTTATAGAAAATAATCAACACTGAGGTGATGGAGCAGAGGATTATTCCCACAATGAAGTCGATTATTTTCCTCTAACAACGTGTGCTGTGATGTTTACACTGCAGCAGTTTTCCAGTGATTATGAGTGTTTGTTTACTAATAAATAATGAAGTTAATTCCTGCTTATATTATAGGAGATTTAAACAGTTGTTCCATCACCACCCTCTCTTTTTTTCTCTCTCTTGAAGATTGTCATGTTACTTCCTGCTGTTTTAGTTCACAAAAAAAAAATTCTCTTTCGGAAATGGGTTCAAGTAGATCCCCTTTAGGAAGTGAAAAAGACATTAACCCTAACCTAATATCCTAACTTTTCCATACATTTGTTTTGTTTTTGTTTTCCTAGGTCATCTCTGACATGTCCTCATTGCCTTAAGCAGAGCCACACCTTTGATCCTTTCCTTTGCATCTCTCTTCCCATCCCTTTGCGTCAGACCAGGTGAGTAAAAAAAAAAATGTTTGTGCTAATATTAAGATAAGATAAGATGCCTTTATTGTCATTGCACTGTGTAAAACAAAATTGAGAAGCAATCCAGCGGTGCTT
Source organism: Hassar affinis (assembly GCA_025674545.1). Lineage (NCBI taxonomy): Eukaryota > Metazoa > Chordata > Actinopteri > Siluriformes > Doradidae > Hassar > Hassar affinis. The sequence continues at coordinate 16,501,182 of JAOVYV010000024.1, forward strand.
AGCAAAGGTTACATACATATACTCTATATACAAATTGTAATAAAAAAAAAACTATAATTATAAAAAGGACAACAGACATCTTAAGAAGGAAATTGGCATTGAGGTAGCAGGGAGGTATTACACGCACCCTGAATAATTTAAATATTGCATATTGAATATATTTCTAACAGAACAATAGTGCAGTCATGCTATACAAAATATAAATAAGATCACAGTGAAATGAAACATTGTGCCATGTTTATCTTCCATTGCTCTGCAGTGTTTTAGTCAGTATGATTTGTGCGATATGGTAGTGTTTAGTTCCCGTATTGCACTGGGGTAAAAACTGTTTTTAAGTCTGTTAGTCCGGGCTGTGATGGACCTGAAGCGCTTCCCAGCAGGCAGCAGGTCGGACAGATGATGTCCAGGGTGAGATGAGTCCTTCACTATATTTGATGACCTGCTGAGGCAGCGGAAACTGAAAAGGTCCTCCAGACCGGGCAGTGAGCAGCTGATGATCTTCTGAAGATATCTCCTGTCTGCTGCTGAGCAGCTGCTGTACCATGTAGTTCAATCATAGCAGCTGACCGCTGAGGATTTTTTGGTGTCTTATTATTTTTGACCTGGTATAAGGCAGGGGTCATTAGGTTCTGCACTTTGGAGCTCTAATTCTGCTCTAAGTGTGGTAGTTAACTTTATTCTGGGTGTAACAATATGTCTTTTCATATTGCATCATAATCATATCATTTGATATCTGCGTATCAAACATTCAACTGACGGTAGGTTATTTGTCATAAAGTACCACTTATATCTTTAATCACGAGAGGCTTTAGCCATTTATAATAAAACATGCTTCTGTAACTTTCTATATCCGTGGGTGAATGAGAGTCCACTGGGGTCTGTGACATATATTTTGTCATCAGAGGATGTGCACGAGGCTCTGTGTACACGTCCGCAAACCATCCAATGCACTAGAAATCCAAAAAGCTCCCTCATAAAAATATACAGTATAAAGAGTCATTATTTTATGTTAAATAGATATCAAAAGAACAAGATAATGACAGTGACCTATTTAAAATTCAAGCAGCATGACATTTCAGTCTTTGTCTCCCATGGCGTACCTACATATGCTGATTTCTGCGCATGTATAGAAAGCAGACTCTAGAAAGAAGGGTAATATATGGTGTATATAGGGTAATAAATATATCTGCAAGGAAGTATACCTGGGTCTTAATCATGCTGTTTTTCCCCAAGTCAATATGGTTGCGTACTAGCAACGGAAAAATCCTCTCCAGAAATATAAAGTCTGGTGTCTGAGAGCACTTTGCTTTCTCAGTAAGACACTGACTGCCAGGAATGGAACATTGTGCTGAATCGGTCAAATGTGCATACAGAAAATTGGCACTAATTCTGCAAAACTAAATCATGAAGCCACACACACAGCAAACTCCATCTACTGCATTCAGGCAGCCTGTTCTTGCTGATTTAATTTGGGCTACAGAAATCACCTCTGATTGTGTAGTTCCTATTCAAGTTCTCTGGCTCCTTCTTCTTCATGATTTTAGTGAACAGTGATGTAGTGCTTTACCACCACCAACTAGGAGTGAGTGTGGATGGGAATCTAACCAGCCATTAATTAATTCTAATAATTAATACAAACTGAGAAATAAATTAATTAAGTTAATAAAGTTACATTCACTCTGTCAAGTTCCTTCTCCTAAGATATTGAAACAGCAACAGGTAACACTTCTGCCTAGAAACTCTTTGTAAATCAAAGCTTAACTTTATTTCTTTAAGGTTCAGTATCACTTCCCTTCTCTCAGCATCATATTTTGGACAGTAAACATACCAGGTTGTACAATTTCTTTATCATAACATTCACACCTTTCTGGTTTTTATTAGGTTTTCTGATTTTAAATAACATACTGGTTAAGCCTGTTTTGCCCAAAATGGTTAAAATTACACTGAAGTACCAGAAAAACTGGTGTACCAGGATATTGGAAAGAATGTTGCCCAGTCATCACGTTGATGTTTGTTAAGGCCCCAGCATTGAATTCTGATGTTACTTGTACTGCACGCCTATCACATGAAACAATTTTTACCAGCCGACCTTGGTCATGTTCACCCAGAGTCTTATAATGGCCATGCTACTGTCGTAAGTTTTGTGGGAATTCTTATAGTCACGGTACACCCTTGAAATGCTCATGCATGAAAATCCAAACTTTGGCCCATCTCACGAGCTCCAACTATTAAACCAGGTTGAAAATTGCAAAATGGTGTTAACTTTCCATTCTCACAGCAGAAACAGCACAAGAAGCTTCCATAGATGTCTATTGCTTTATATACACACTGGCGGACGCAACCAATGATGTGCATAGTGTATGTACCAGTTTTTCTGGTACTTCAGTGTATTTGCACATAAGAATGTGGGTAATTGGTGAACACAGAGGATTACATTTAAGCATCCTTAAAAATACTCTACATTGAAGCCTGTGGTCCTTGGTTGACTTTGTAGGACCCTAGACATTAGAACAGTCCTTTGGTGCCCTTCGATGACAATTTGATAATGTAGCATCCAATCTATCCAATCCAATATATCATTATACCCCTAATGATTATGTTGTCTTTATGCAGTGAAATCTTCAAACTGGACTGACCTTGGAAGTGATGGCCCATGTTATAGTATAAACAAACAGGGTTTCCTGGTATCCTCACCTGTTATGCTGTACGTAAGAACAGAGGAAATATCTATTTATGGTAGCACTCCTTGAGGCTAAGCGCACAGAAGAACAGGGCCGAGCTGTCTGGTTACATTCAGAGACAATCGACTGAAAGGGCTCCTCCTAATATCAGAAACAATAGCGCATTCAGCCTGGAACCATGAGGCACACCGCACCCTGTGAACACTGCGCTTGGGCCTGCAGGGGAAATCCTGACATTTTAGAGGAGTAGCCTGTTCACATGTGTAAACACTCACATGGGCATACACATACTCACAGATCTTCCCTCATGCTGTCATACACTAATTTGCATGTAATGCACAAGTAGATATGTGGACACTCGTATACACTTGTATTGTGTTTGAATGGTTTGTGTTTAAATTGTTATAGCCCTGCTGAAAGGTGACAACGCAATGGTTGTTCATTTCCTCTTATGATAAGCCTTAACAATAAGGATAGCACGGAACAGTTTATGAGATTTCCTTTCTGCTCAGTGCTGTGTTTGCTCAAGATTTTATTTATAAGAAAAAGTGAGCTGATATTTCAGGGCTGTTTTCTCTCTTTTTTTTTTTATACAACGCCAAGATGATGGGAAAGACACGGGCTGCTCCGGCAGGGAGGCGAGTCTGGTAATTAGAGAGGCTGATTTAGTGGTAAACTGCCTTGGTGTTGTCAGAGGTGGGCAGCCTTTCCATCCCACACTCACACCCCTCCTGTTATGGTGCTAGGATGTGCTTGGCACTGCATCTTACACACACACACACACACACACACACACACACACACACAGAAGGTTAATAAGGGCTTTTCCTCAGACTTCACATCCTCGGCATCCAATTTACTTTCTTTCCAGCATTTCATACGTATCACTTAATTGAATTTAGCAAATGAAGAGTGCACTGCGTTAAAGAATCTATCGCCTGAGATGATGCACAGAATTAAGCTGCGTTTAAGACTTTTTTTTTTTAACCTGCCATAAATGAGGAATGCAGCCAAGCAGGATGCAGCTTTTATCACACACACTCATAAACTCAGATTATCCTCAACACTTCACTGTTTATTCCTATAGTCTACAGAAGCTGTTCAGTAGGCAGATCTTTCTTAAGTAGATATGCTTCATGGGTATAGTTTTGGCACTTTGTGGCTTATCAGCAGAAAGTCGTTCAGACTTGAAATGGGAAAGGACCGAGGTTAAGTACAGCACCCTGCTTAAAATTTATATGAATAAAAATGCTGATGTATGGATGAATTGAATTCAGGAAATGAAGGGTGCATTGTGTTTAAACTATAGCCTTGATTCCCTGGACTGCACTTGCTCTGGTATGTGGGCATAACCTTGTTTTGAAAAGTGCCGGGGATTAGTAACATGATGAGTAACATATTAGTAAATTGTCGTTAGTAAGTAGGCCAAATCGTGCTGTTTTTCTCATCTGACAGAAAATAAATTTATGTAGTTGATGTGGTTTACATCAGATACATTATCTCTTTACTGTGAGCCAGAGCAGGGTGAATATCTGCATCTGCAGATGCTTCTAGAACTGTTTCTACTGTGAAAATGGCAAGTTATAGTAATTAACACCATGGTTTAATAGTTGGAGCTCGTGAGATGGGTCATAGCATTTCGTAGTTTGGATTTTCTTGTATGAGCATTTCAAGGGTGTGCGGTGACTACAAGTATTCTTGCAAAATCTCAAACTTATGACAGCAGCATGGCCGTAAAAAAGACTCTGGGTGAATGTGATCGGCTGGCAAGAATCTTTTCATGCGATAGGCGTACAACATTGCCTCAAGTAACATTGGAATTCAATGCTGGGCCTCCACAAACATCAGCGTGAGGACTGTGCAATGTTCCCTCCAAGATCCCATGGGGGACCTACCAAGTATTAACTGTTATACCAGGTTTTCTGGTACTTCAGTGTATATCGATGTACTGTCATATGGCCAAGCCCAACTAGGAACCCATTAGAAGGAAAAAGAAAGTAAGAGAAAGAGTGTGATCTTGCAGACCGATATTAACGACAGGTATGGTGACTGTACTAAATTAGGAAAGCTTTTATTACAGGAAAGAGTAGGAATTAAAGCAAAAGAATAATTATTTATTAGGTAATTTAAGGAACATTACTGTTTACGTTACTAATTTCCTACACAAATTAGTAGGGAGAAAGTAGAAAGTCATTAGGTTTTTACAGTAGTTTTGAAAAGGATAGCATTGAAATGACCATATCTATTATATATATCAACTTACATTAATCTTGTTATTTCACAATATCCACCACAATATCAAATCTGAATGTTACCCTCATGTCACGCTTTGGCTGGTGTTTTCACCATTTCATTTATTAGAACTCTATGGAGACATGTATGTACTTATGGTGGTTAAACTTCCAGGGCTTCAGACTTACTACCTGAACTTATTTTCCGGAAGAGAACCTGATACAGGGAAGTATATGAAAATATCTACAATGGCCCAGCCTTATCTACCAGTTGAAGTTTCACGTCACTGAATGGAGCTGAGTTTCTCTCAGTGGAATGCCACAAAACTGAGTCATTACCCAGAATTAGGAACATTTCCCACAGCCAGAGAGAACATTAGGAGCACTTCCCACATCCAATCGATTAAACGGCAGCCTTCTCTGTTTACTGTGACACAGCCTTGGTGGGTGTCCATAAACAGATTAGCCTGTTTGTGGGTAATAGGCTTTTGTCAGGTTAATTGCATGTCTGAAGGTTTTCATTTACAGGCTTGGATTGTCTTACCATTTCATTTCATGGATGTGTTTTCTTCTGGGAAGAAAACACATAGCCCGTGAATTGAAGAGAAGTAGGATACGATCTGCTGTACACTGCCTTTCTGTGCAAATTTGAAAAATTGTTTTTTCCTTCACATTTATAGAGAGCCATGCTCTTTAAGAATCCAAAGTCAAATATTTTCATATGGATGGTTAGCAAAGATAAGAAGATTAGAATTGGCAAATATTAATCACATGGAAATTAACCTTTAACTGCAGGAGTGGACAGATCAGTAGTCCAGGCACAGAGGACAAGAAAATTACATGTTTGAGTCATTAGTGGGGATTTTTTTCCATAGCTGCCAGGTGGACAATTAGGCTCAGTAGGCTAGCAGTCACTCAGGCTTGTGCGATATAACAATTTAATCATCCAGACATGATTTTACACATTGACAGTATCCAGAGACATTCATATATTATATTATATTATATTATATTATATTATATTATATTATATTATATTATACTGTTATGTATTCTGAGTTTGTAACTCAAAAATACACCAGAGCTTTTTTAGCCCAATAAAAGTAGCAGATGGGCCACCAAGAATGTTTTGAGTTTATTAATGTAATATAAAATACATCAGCATTTTATATTACATTAGTCCAACAAGTATATTATTACCATCAATAAACTATATTTATTAGGGATGCCACTGAAAACCATTATGGAAAAATGGTCAAAAACAGCACAGTTTTTGTTCTGAAAGAGAAAAAGCACTGAAAATTTAAATAAAATAAAATAGGCCATCGCCAAAGTGTCAAATCAAACACTTTATATTGATTGTTATGAAAATTAGAAATGGGTTAAAAATTCTGTTTTTCAGTCAGTTCTCAGTCACATTCAAACAATTTGAGCAGCAGATCAACAGTAGAAATTGCAGCTGTGTGGACAATAGACGACTGATTTGCAAAAGGATTACATCCAAAAATGTGCTGGGTAAAATATGTTTTTTTTAACTCTTTACTCCATATTACTGTGGAGTCACTGTGGAGTTTTCATGATTGCCACTGCCACCCAGCAGTTCCTGACTGCACAGCTGGTAATGTTATTGTGCTGCCCTGTACTCTCTTTACAACTGACATACTACACAGCAGTTCTCAACTGTTAAATTATTCATTGAGATTTTTATAGTAAATCAGAGACAAGCATTTTTCCTTTTCTCATTCAGCAATTAGAGAAAGATTTAAAAGTGTACTCACCAATGACTTTCACAAAACAAAAGTTTTTATTGGCTATGAATATTAAGAAAATGAGCTTCATGTTGGTGTGATTCATCTCAATCCTGTAAATAAAGAGTGTGCTACTTGTTCTGAATCCCCCTGCCTGATGCACTACACACTGACTTACTAGACATATTAATTGGCATCCACGGACGACATACAAACATTTCATAATCAGGAACACACAGCAGTGTGGAAACATTTAATAAAGAGCAGCAGAAATCCGTCATTTACTTTTACTGCTAACACAATATGCAGTCACAATATAGTGCTGTTACAAAATATTTGCCCCTTTCCCAATTTCTTCTATTTCTGCTAATTTCAGATAATCCAGCTCATTCTAATATAAGATAAAGACAACATGAGTTAACACAAAATGCATCTTTAAAATGATCATTCCATTTACTGAAGATAAAGATTGATTCAAAACCTAATATCTGGTTGTGCTGCCCTCTGCAATCAAATGTTTGTGATAACTTGTGATGAGTCTTTTACATGGAGGAATTTTGGCCCACTGTTCTCTGCAGAATTGTTTTATTTCAGCTACACTGGAGGGTTTTTGAACATTATCCTCTTTCCACAGCATCTCAATGGGATTTGAGTCAGAACTTTGACTCGGCCACTCCAAAACTTTCATTTTGTTTCTTTTGAGCCATTCAGAGGTGGACTTGCTTGTGTTTTTCAGATCATTGTCCTGCTGTAGACCCAACTGTGCTCGAGCTTTAGGTCACAAACTGACAGGTAGACCTTCTCCTTCAGGATTTTCTGATAGAGAGCAGAATTCATGATTCCATCATTTATGACAAGTCGTCCAGGTTCTGCAGAAGCAAAGCAGCCCCAGAACATCACACTACCACCACCATGTTTAACTGTAGGTATGGTGTTCTTATGGTGGAATGCAGTGTTAGCTTTACACCATATGTAACAGGAGCCATGTCTTCCAAAAAGTTCCATCTTTGACTCATCACAGAATATTATCCCAAAAGGTCTTGTTGGACATCTGGATGTTTTTTGTTTGGTGAGACGAGCCTTTGCATTCTTTTTGGTCAGTAGTGTTTTGAGACTTGCAGTGCTCCCATGGTGCCATTTTTGCCTCGTGTCTTTCTTATTGTGGAATTGTGTACATTAATTGAGGTAAGTGAGGCCTGCGGGTGATATTTTGGTGATAACCACTCTCACTGTCATTCACTGGATTCCCAGAGCCACAGCAATGGCTTTTTAACGCTTTCCAGATGTCAGTGACTTTGTTTCACATCAGTATTCGAATCTCTTTAGAACATGGCATCATGTGCCTCTTTTCAATACCTTCTATCCTACTTCACGTTGCCAGATATGTTCTATTTAAGTGATGTTATATTCAACAGGTACTGGCACTAATCATGTCTGGGTGTGGCTAGTGAAATTAAACCCAATTACTTTTTCACAAGGGTGATGGAGGTTTAGAATAAATCTTTATCTTCAGTAAATGGAATGATCATTTAAAAGTTGCATTGTGTGTTTACTCGTGTTGTTTTTAACTTATATTAAAATTAGTTTGACATTTAAATGTGACAAATTAGCAAAAATAGAAGAAATTGGGAAGGAGCAAATACTTTGTCACAGAAGTGTAGATGCTTGTCAGACTCAAATATAGAGATTATGTACTGTTTGAAGTGGAAGTACCACATCTTTTAACCCAGATTTGCTGTTTGTCAAGGGTACAGGTTCTCCAAGACGCTCAGTAAAACTTAAAAGCTAATTTCCTTATAAACTGCACACACAACTGAGAACACTGTTTAAGAAAAAGGCACACCACATATTGACTTCCTTTAGTTTATTACTGTTTCCTGCACTTTATACTTTGCTTTACAGCGAGTCTTTGCCTATGCCTGTCTGCATCGTACTGTACAGTAATTAGCTGGTAGGTTTTACTTGGAATCTTGGAGAAACTGCTATAGCTCTTCTGGAGACTTTGACTGTCACACTTGCTTCTTCTTTTTTTTTTTTTTTTTTTGCATGTAAAACCCAGCAGCCTTCGTTATGTTTTTTTTTTTGTCTGAAAACTGGTCTGTTATGTAATGTGTTGCTTTCATTACTGATATTCAAGCATTTTTTGTAGCATTTAATTTTTTGTTGGAAATATACAACCTTTGAAAATATACAACCTTTTTATGCTGACTCAATAATGCAAAACCAATAACAAAAGTTATACCTAAAAGCAATAGGGTGCCTAAGACAGTACTATATAGCTTTATAATCTATTTAGAACTAAAAAATGTTGCACTATTAACATATTAAACCTCAGTACTAAGGTAGGAGCCTAGGGTTCAATTAAGGTTGACTTCCACCACCCAAAAATCTGGTTTTCTTCTTTTTGTTGTCCTCGGCTGTGTGCTGAGCTGCACACTTCACTGCACTAGCCCTCTTGAACCCTATCACTTTCCCCATGCTGCCCCCCTTTAAAGTTGCTGACCCACAAATCCTCCCCCTTCACTGTCACAACACACATCACCCCTGCCGTGTGACCTCTTAACTGTGACCCCATGAACCAAGTGTATACTGATACAACCACCGATACTCAAAATCACCTGGGACAACAGTGATAGTCCTGCAGAGGTCATACATGTTGCATACACTTTCCATTTGCTTGCCTTTGCTGTAATTTGTTGATCAGTTTGTGTTTGAGAAATATATTTATTTCCGGATGAACACTGAGCTTTGATGTTGTCTGTCAGATCATCCACGCTGTGGCTGCACCCATAGGTGTGTCGTGTGTAGAATGTCAATGAAAAGTGATCTGAGAACATTAGCTAGGAAGCATTTGTGCTTTACTTGAGCTGCAAACTCATCTACTTACCCAAACCAAACTTGAACTCCCTGTTGAAATAAGTTCATCTTGGTCTGGCAAGCTACCAATGGCCAACATACAGGCTAAGCTGGTCAAACTGGTAGGCCATCTTTGTCAGCTGGTATTTGTCAATCCATGGAAATAGTTTCTGAATTCACACTACTAATGCTACGTTGTAGGCAAGTTGTGAAATTATGTCTAGCAAAGACTTTTCGAAAATCATAGACATTTATGTTTTATTCAATTCTGTTTTCCATATAGTGATTGTATAAGCCTATGGATGGTGATCTCTTTGCAAACTATGACCAGCATTTAAGAATTAAACCACAAAAAAATGAGGGCAGTCAAGCAGTATGAGAGTTTCTATCACACATTTGCATGTACCCAGATTATTCCTAATCTACTGAGGCAGATCAGAACAGAGCTCACTTTAGTCACTTTAGTCATTTAGGATCAAGAACAAATAAAAATGCTTGTGAATAAAGATTCCATGTTTTTCTTTTTACAATAAAACGTAATGCAGTTTATGTATAATTAATGTTAAATGTATGGTTTTATTCATGAAATTCTTGGCATGACCTTTTATGATTACTATATCATCATTTTACTCTCTGTGTGTGTGTGTGTGTGTGTGTGTGTGTGTGTGTGTGTGTGTGTGTGTGTGTGTGTGTGTGTGTGTGTGTGTGTGTGATTTAGGCCTCTGTGTGTGACTCTGGTGTTCAGCACTAAAGGGCAGAGGTACTTAAGAGTGGGACTGGCTGTGCCTTTATTCGGGTCTCTGGCTTGCCTGCGCAGAATGGTTGCAGATGAGGGCAAGATATCCCCGGACCAAGTGAATACACACACACACACACACACACACACACACACACACACAGACACATGCACAGACAGATGTATTATTCTCCTTTACTTTCATTTACCTTACATGGGTTAGACATGGGTTAACCCATATAAAGGTTAGAGTTCAACACCAGGTTTTGTGTGTACACATCCAGGCCCACCAAGCTCACTTCCTGAGCCAGGAGCAAACCCCCAAATGTCTCCAAGGAAACCCATCCATACTCATCTTCATTCTAATGCCATATTCATGATTCCATTAAGAATTTTGCCATACCATGTGCTACCCAGTCATCCACCCATTTCCTTTTTCTTTTCTTTCTTGAATGGAATTTCAGCAAACATGCATGAATGAGTGTCAGGTAAAAGCCAGAAAGCAGCATAGGATGCATAGGATTTTATTGACAATAAGCACAGGCAAACAGATCCAAATCCTGAAGCAAAAGGCAGAATCAGGGACAGGCAATAGGTCAAGCGATCAGCAAACAGGATATGAGAGTCTAGGCAGAACCTGGACTAAGGGTCTAAACCAGGTAAACAGAACACAAAGAAAATGGCTTGGCATGTCGGGTATCTAGGACATTGAACATAACTTTGTAAAGACCTGAAGATTGGAGTCTGTATACGTAGGCTGTGGAGGTGTATGATCAGGACTCCAGGAAAGATGGACGTGTCTGTGAGGTGGCATTCTGGGAGTTGGAGTGAATGAAATCGGCAGTGTTTGTAGGCTGCAATTAGCCAATTGTCATGTAATGAAAGTAGGCATGAAAGTTTTAGTATGTATGGCAAAAAATGTGCCAGACCAAACCATGATATTAATTTATCTGATGTGTTGTAAATAGTCTTACATCATCGTTTGGTCCAGTAGACATATTTTAGATAATTTTTTTCTGCTGACACACAACGTATGACTCCAAAGTGATTATATCAATTGTGTGACAATGGCCCAAGAATGAGCCAAGGAGTCATTAATGCATACAGCATTTCATAAGCTGAAATTCCAACAGAAGTTCCCACTTCTCTCAGTCCAAAATAATGGTCTGTTGCTCCATGAGTGTTTATACCACCATCACTAAAAATGTAGAGGAATAGCTCCTATGCATTTAGAAGCCCTGTCTCTCAGGTTGATGTGCTGAGACCACTTGTGTGTGAAGGTATATTGAGGATGCAGACATGGACAGTATGAACTGTGCAATATATAATGTAACCGGGTTCCAGCTTCTTCCACCACTCTCTGACATCCTCTCTCCCACTATTCTGCTCTCTTCCTTTGTGTATTGTTTGTCAAGTGCACCAACTGTACCATTGCCTCCGATACTGAAGTGATAAGCCCCTCAGTTTATTTCTGTTCATTAGCACTTGGTGTAGCAGCTGAGCACAACCATTGAAACAACATGGAGGCTGCAGTTTAGTCGTTATTGATAGTGATTTTGCAAAGCTCAAATGAATGAGCATTAGATGTAGTAGCTCCAATAGCGTGTCATGTAAGTATGTATTAGCAGGTGATTATAAATTGTTACTAAGGCCATTAGATAAAAGTGGTTAAAGTCTTTCACACTCAGTTACTTTACTAATATGTCTGGTCTGGCTCTGTCTCTTTCTCTAGGTGATTTTAACTGAAATTTACACTACTGGTTTCCAACGCTCTTTTTTTGATGATGATGACTTGACCAGCATCGCAGAAAATGATGTCATTTATGCTTTCCAAGCCCCGCCCCTTTACATCAGGGGAGGATCCACTAGAATATCAGGTAACCACAAAAATAATATACACTTCTTTTCTTACTCAATCCAAAGAGGTGGTGTCTTCCCATACTTCAGATATTATGGCATTTTGCCATAAAGCTATCCTCTTACCGTTTATTATTGTAAGTGGATCTCTTTGGTCAATAAGCATATGTCGCATAAATAGTCTAGACTCTAACAGCAGAATATAAACTCTCAGAAATAAAGGAACTTTTTCTTGTACTGTTGTATTGTTGTATTTTACCTGCATATGTTGTGTATCATTAATCAGATTTTATACGTAAACTATGAAAGCTGTACCCTTGATGGTACCACCCAGCAACAAGACAAAGTACAGATGCAACAAGACAAATTGAAGACACCTTCAGAGGTGGACTACAGCTCCAATTCCAGTGAAGCTGTGACATTATGTAAAACATAAATAAAAACAGGATATACAGGATAAACAGGAGAATGATTTGCAGATCCTTTTCAACCCATATTCAATTGAATTGAAGTGCTTGGGAACTGAGGCCACTAATTGTTGAAGCTTTGTAGGTAGAATTCTTTCCCATTCTTGCTTGATGTACAACTTCAATTGCTCAACAGTCTGGGCTTTCCATTGTCGTATTTTGCGCTTCATAATGCACCACACATTTTCAATGGGAGACAGGTCTGGACTGCAGGCAGGCCAG
>JAOVYV010000024.1:16514079-16527135 GCA_025674545.1 Hassar affinis
ATTAATGGCTCCTTCACAGATGTGCAAGTTACCCATGCCATGGGCACTAACACACCCCCATACCATCAGAGATGCTGAACTTGCGCTAATTACAATCTGGACAGTCCTTTTCCTCTTTAGCACGGAGGACACAACATCCATGATTTACAAAAACAATTTGAAATGTGGACTCATCAGACCACTGGACACTTTTCCACTTTGCGTCAGTCCATCTCAGATGAGCTTGGTCCCAGAGAGGCCGGTGGCGTTTCTGGGTGTGGTTGATATATGGCTTTCGCTTTGTATGGTAGAGTTTTAACTTGCACTTTTAGATGGAGCGACAAATTATGTTCACTGACAATGGTTTTCTGAAGTGTTCCTGAGCCCATGCGGTAATATCTGTTACAGAATGATGTCAGATTTTAATGCAGTGCCACCTGAGGGATCGAAGGTCAAGGGCATTCAGTGTTGGTTTTCAGTCTTGCCGCTTACTTGCAGAGATTTCTCCAGATTCTCTGAATCTTTTGATGATATTATGAACTGTAGATGATGAAATCCCTACATTCCTTACAATTGCATGTTAGGAAAAGTTCTTAAACTGTTGGACTATTTGCTCATGCAGTTGTTCACAAGTGGTGATCCTCGCCGATCTTGTCTTTGTAGTGTATTCAATTGAATATTGGTTGAAAAGAATTTGCAAATCATGGTATTCTTTTTTTATTTATGTTTTACACAGCGACCCAACTCCATTGGAATTGGGGTTGTATTCAAATGTTAGTACTACTGTGAGAAGTAGTGCAACACTTACACAGACATGATCTAACAATAAAGATCAAAAGTGGTTTCTATAAGAATAGCAGCTGTTCAGAAATCTATTCATCTCATAGATCAAAGGTACAACAGAGGAATTCACCTAAATCCCAACAAGCTATACATTTCAAGTAAAGTGTCACATCATAAAGCAGGCTATCTATCTATCTATCTATCTAAAGGTAACAGCTGTTACCTTTAATGGACATCTCGCCAAGCTGTGTGCTAAGACAAGACACACCCTTAAGAGTGTCTGATAATCACCATAGATAGATAGATAGATAGATAGATAGATTTAATACAATTGTAATCAGCATTAATTTTCCAAGATGAATGTATGGGTATATATGGTACATTTTTATCTGCACTGATGGGATTCTGTAATGCAAAGGTGTAAAAAAAATAATAATAATTGCTTTTCTAGGCTGTCAGGGTAATACAGCCACACGGGCAATGTTAGTATAATTGCAGAAACGTCTCCTGAGTGTGATCTGAGCACTTATGAACTTGGCCCTGACCTCAACCCCACTGAACACCTTTGGAATGAACTGGAATACTGACTACATGCCAGACCTCTTACCCAACCTCAGTGTCAGGGGCAAGATGGGGCTCATCTGAAAGGAGCATCCCATGCTTTTGTAGAAGAGATCCAACTTCATCTCAGCCACTTCACACATTTTTAGCAGTAAAATATTCAGAGATCCAGTATGGGTGGGGCCACGAAAATAACTCACCTGCAAACAACAGCTGTTACCTTTAATGGACATCTCGCCAACCTTGGCTGTGTGATGAGACAAGGCACACCATTGACAGTGTAGTACCTCCTGCAAATGTTTAGGAACATATTAATAGCTAACAGCCAGCACTAATGGCTTGCGCATGCCATTGTCACGGAGAGTCTTCCCTGTTTTGGAGTGGAAGCAAAGGCATCACAGTCATTTGTCATTTAGTAATTTAGATACCTCTAATTAACCTCTGAGTCCTCAACTACATAAACTGCTAACTTCTAAAACTGAAAGGTATGTGACAACACTATGTCACATTATGACATTTTCCAGGCTGACTTAGAAAATGTTCAAATTTGGCTTTGTCGACTCATGCTGCTTCCAAATCACATAAAGCTACATAAAGTAAATGTACAGAATGTACATAGAGAAAATGTACAGAAATCAACAAAAGTTTCCTGCAACATTCAATTCGTTATTTATGTCTGTTTATGACACTTTTTCCAATAAGCATTGACATAACAACTTATGAATGTTTATATAGTTTTATATCAGTCTTATAACTGGAATGTCTTAGGAAGGTTTTATGTAGCCCTATGATCTACATATGAATTATCATCAAGATCAAAAATAATAACTGATGCCTGTTGGAATATTGGAAAGGGTTGGAAAAGGGCTTATGTAGATCTCATGTGCATGTACAGCATGAACACTGAATTTAAGTAAAGTTGTACAAGAAAAACAAATTTGTATGTATTTTAGTGGAATTAGTAGAATTTTATTAGCACTGTTTATGTGACCGTTCTCTGAAACCACTTGTTCATGTGGTGTATATGACAGCATATTCTTTCTTGCAGAAGCCATTGCCCATCCAGGTTTTTCTTGACTGTCCGAACCATACAAATTACAAATTGTTTTGAACAGATCCAGACATACACACAAACACAGACGTCCTTCTCTCTGGTGTTTGTGTTATTCATAAGTGCTGCACTTCGCTAAAAGACAAACACTCACAAACACAATACATGTGGTGATGGTGTAGAGGCTTAACACTTGCTGAAAGGCCCCTATAATTACAGGAGGCTCCACTGTACTTACATGCATGTCTGAACCTGTGGCACATGTTTACTAGGAAGAGACAGACACAAGGAGGCTGGAAGATGGTGTCAGAGTGGGAAGGATAGAGTTCTGAGTGTGCTTAGTGTTTGTTATTCTTAGCCTCATCCACCTTTAAGACTCTGGTGGTCTGAAAGCTGTTCCTGTAATAGTGCTTTGCTCAGTGTGTGAAGACAGCTTGGGGTTTGGGATTGTCCTTTAGCCGTTTCTTTGTGGTCTGAGACACGGGATAGCTCTACAGGGGGGAAAAGGTGTTTAATTAAAGAGCTGATAGTTTTGGCTCACGCTGACACTCAGTGCAGAGAAGTGCTCAGGCACTGCGAGGGGATGTGGGTTGATGCTTAGAGTTAGTCACTGAAAGAAAGGGCGAGATGATGAAAGTGATGTGCCTTGAGCTGATCCATTGATCCTTCAGTATACTTTCATTAGAGTTTAAAGGTAATTCATGTTATTCTTCATGAGGTCTTAGATGCCAGTAGCATGATTAAATTGGAGAGAGGTGTGTAGCCTACTGTATCTGTAATTTAGGTTCTTTTTCCTCTACACACACACACACACACACATACACACCATCCTAATCCTAAACCTAAACCTAACCTTAACCTCAGTAACAAGGCAACATTTGCATTTTTTCTGTTCTTTTCTTTGTTAAAAAATATAACAATAAAAAAAAAACACTTTCCTGAAAGGGACCAGCCAAGTGTCTCCACAAGGTCAAAATGATCAGATATTCCTATCCTTGTGAAGATTTTTGGTCCCCACCAAGCAATAGTTTCTGTACTGTTATCTTTTACCACAAAAATCACTCTTAAAGAAGTAGTGTGTCATTTTTAGAACATGTCTGAGATTTTTCTAGACAAAAATGCAGCTTGTCATATTATAGAGCAAACCTCCTGCAATCTCCTGTCCTATGATGAAAAACTTGTTATAGAAGTTACAGCTGTATTTCTAACTGTATCAAAGCACTGACACCAGAGATTCCTTCCAAAAAGTGTAAATAAATACACTATATGGCCTGATGTACTGTATGTGCACACCTGACCATCACAGCTACATGTGGCCCTTCCCCAAACTGCTGCCACTTGCAACATTAAGAATTTCCTTTCACTGGAACTAAGGGGCCCAGACCTGTTTAGGCATAACAGTACACCTGTCCACAAAGCAAGCTCCATAAAGACATGGTTTGCCAAGTTCAGAGTTGAAAAATTCTAGTGGCCTGCAGAGCCCTGACCTTTGGAATGAACTGGAACACTGACGATATGCCAGGCCTTTCACCCGACCTCAGTGACAGGGGCAAGGTCTCTCCCCTCATTTGAAGGGAGCATCCCAGAAGTCATCTTAGTGTCTCCACTTTTAGCAGTAAACTTTAGTAGTAAAATGTAAAAGTGCATGTCAGAGGTCCAGTTTGGATGGGGCCACAAAAATACCTTATCTGCAAACAACAGCCATTACCTTTAATGGACATCTCGCCAACCTTGGCTGTGTGCTGAGACAAGACACACCCTTGAAAGTGTCTGATACTCACCATAAATGATTTTGAATTAATTCCAGAAATGTGGACACACTTCTCAATGTGCTTATACAGAAAGTATTGCACAAATTGGCAACCAAGGGACCCCCTGCTCCTGCAAATGTTTAGGAACATAATAATAGGTTTTCTCCAAATCCAAAAACATAACTGTATCAAAGTAGTTGGAAGTTGCTGTAGTTTTTGTTCTGTTTATGCATGTTGGTGTTAACTATGTATTTACCAGTACTGACCCATGTATTTATTGCATCGGGCTGCCCTTGGGTTTTTTTTTCTGGAACTGTGATTTGCACCTGGCTAGTATGCAATATTTAAACAGCTCCTTTATTGTCTTTAATGTTACATTGTGTTACTGAAGGTACCATCCTTCAGGAACCATCATATCAGCCTTCAATATATGTAAGTATGGATGATATGACAATAAAAATCTATATGTATATCATGGTGTGTGCATGGCCACATTCCATAAAAGATGTATTATTTTGATTTCAGGTCTATTGTGAGGCAGAAATGGACAAAAGTTAGTTCTGGCAGTACAGTGACCTGATTTAACGCTATCGGATCATATATATACAATAGCCTTATACAAGGAGACCTTTCTTGAGCGTGTTTCACCTCTCCCCATGATATCGTTCTTGAATGACTTGGAAGTTAATCATGCAGAAGGCTTGTGCTTGACATATTAGAGGAAAAAGCAAGCCATAGCTCAGTTATATCCATTGTGAATAAATATAGCATGCCACTTATTTACCCTCAGTCCAAGAAAATGAATGACCCTGATGTCTTGGTGTTTGGTGTTAAGCTTGTGTGAGAAATGTGATCAATTCAGCTGTTTATGCAGTGAGCTCTTGAGTGGAGTTTTCCTCTGAGGAAAAACGAATAATGGTTTTGCTGTCATGACAAGGTGGTGTGTTTTGTGGTGCTATGCAGTATTTTGGAGTTGTCATGGAATACACAGTACTGAAACTGGACCAGCTTCAGTGTTAATTTGAGTTACCATACCATTGAGTTTCCTTTCAGTTCGGACTCGTCTGGCCATTCTCCTCTGACATGTCATAACAACCAGGCAGCATTCTGTGCAACTAATAGACCATTGTGCATGACAATGTTCCAGTGGAGGAAAGTATCAGTAGTTGTTTCTGCTAATTGATCACTGAAGTGCAGGGAGCTTGAAATATTATGATTCAGTGCTATTCTGGGATTAATTCTTTCTTCCCCTTTTAGTACAGTTACTCTTCAGAGCTATGTGTACCATTGTTGCATTTTATTTAATGCTTTTTGTATTGGTTTGTTCCTTATTGTCTCCTCATTTGTCATTCATTGTTTGAATTCAAGGCTGTTAAAAATGCATCAAATTATCTCCAAAGGATTTTTCTATGTAATCAGTATTAAAACTGCAGTCTTTCAGTTACATAAATCTGCTGTTTTATCACCATGTTTACCTGAATTTAAGGTTCCTTCTAAGCAGACTTATTCTAGGCAGCAGTCCTCCCCTTTATTAAGCAGAGACTTCACCCTTTCTGTGAATAATGAGAGCAGGTGACAAGTCTCAAATGGGTCATTTAACAGAAGCAGTCTTGAGATGTCCTGTACTAACTCAAGTGTTTCTCATCTGCCTTATCTCAGGCTACCATCACAGTCTCCCTTCTTCCCCATACTCTTCGTCTGGGCCCGAGGCTCAGAGACTGGCTGCATCTGGGGCACTCTCCTCCGAGTTCCTCAACCATGGAGCCGGAACGGCAAAGATTCTCCTGCTGGTGTGTAACGCAGCCGGAGCAGGCCAGCAAGCTGTGAGGTGAGGCATGTAGACCTACCATATGCTATTCAGGTTCTAACTTACTGTATGCTGGGTAAAATATGGGCAAAGTTGGTAACTCCTGGAAAAAATGAGCAAGATTTATTAACAGGATCGCAGAGGACTAGGTCTTTCACATGAACAAAATACATTTGTTATTTTAAGTGTTTAAATGTGCAATTTGAGGCATTTCTTCCTGAGAACACAGACACAAGGCAGCATTAATATTGATTATTATAGACTCTGCAATGCAATTTGCCAAATCTATTACTTGTATGTGCAAGTTAATACTATCATTAGGCAAGTATTAAATTTGAGTTTAATTTGAGTATTTCAAAAATAATGTTTCTTGAACCTCATTTAAATTTACTTCCTTTCACATGTGACATCATTTACAGACTTGTTATTTGTAAATCTCCACAACATACCAACTAACTGTATGCTTGTAACCATTACTAGAAATGGGCTCCTCTTTGTCCGTTGGGGGAAATGCAGTATTATATGACTGACTGTAGAAACTCTGCAGTAATAATATGCTGTGACACATTACCTGACGTAACAGCTTGAAAACTCCTTGCCCATAGGCAAAGAAAAAACTGAATATGGATTGACAGACTTTTATCTCAGCTTCGTTGTCAGCTCGTGAGAGGTTTCAGATAAATGTGACCTAGTAGCGTGATCCTTCAGATAACCTTTTGTCAGTGGCAGTCAGCTAAAGAGCAACATTCCCCTGTCAGTTCCTTTCAACTTATAGTGACAGTGGAATAAAAAAAAGACAAGGAGAAAGAAAGAGCAGGATCAGGGTAGGCGAGAGTGTTCATCAAGTAAATGCTGGAGAAAGTACAACTTCAAGTGGTCCTTTCATGCCATTTATCTGCTAACACCTTTCATTCTGTGAAGAGAAAACCATCACATGAATCATGATATGGAAAAGACAGAAGACTGACAAATCTTACGAGTAGCAGTAAGAATGAAACTGATAAGAATGCATGATGAAGGATGTAATGTACAACCCCAATTCCAATGAAGTTGGGACGTTGTGTAAAACATAAATAAAAACAGAATACAATGATTTGCAAATCCTTTTCAACTCATATTCAATTGAATACACTACAAAGACAAGATATTGAACATGTTGCAGGAATCAAATTCAAAATGCATGAAAATGTGCAAAAAACATTAAAGTTTATTATAAAGTTCCATTTGAACATTAAATATCTTGTCTTTGCAGTGTATTCAATTGGATATGGGTTGAAAAGGATTTGCAAATCATCATATTCTGCTTTTATTTATGATTTATGTCCCAACTTCATTGGAATTGGGGTTCTACAGTATATGTAATGTATAACCGAAGATCAATATCATTACTGGTCATTTCCCAGCTTGCATAAGTCATATTTACAAAAAAAAAGGTTAGTCTAAAGATGAGGACACTGTCACGGATATGAATGCATTAATGCTCAGAGTTTTTACTTAAAGGAAAAATTCTCCCTGAAGCAAACTAAGTATACTTTTTATGACATTTATAAACATTTGCATATGCATAATGAGTAAGGTGCTGATTTGTTGGTTAGTGTTGATAGATGGACCTCATGGATCTGGCTAGTAACTCACTCACTCATGTTTAACACTTAGAAACCTTCCACCACAGCTGTTGTGCTTCACATCCATTTTTTTTTCAATATTCATGTGAGAGGTTAGATGTAATCTGTAACTCTGATGTCACAGCTGAACATTTGTGCACTAGTGCAGTTACAAAATGTGTTTAATAGGAGAAAATACTTTCAGTGATTTCAGACATCAGTGATGACACATTTTGCTGTTGGCTCCTAAAACAAAAGAGCAAGAGCTTCTGTTCTCATGCGTCTATTTCCAGCCATATTCAATGTCCCGTTAATGAGACAATTCCAGGATAAAAACAGTGGAAACAACATAATTTAGATACCAATTTTCAACATGCAGTGCTTCAGGTGCACTGAATTAAGGAACATTGTTTTCAACCCACTTGGCATGACTAGTTAGTGATCTATGAGATACCAAGCACAATAGCTTTGATGTGAAGATATCAGTATTGGTGTTCTGTATTTGAGCCAGAAGATACAAATGAGTTGGGGAGACAACTGAACAGACTCAAGGATTTTTAGGTAGACATCAGTGGGATGTCGAATGTCATTATGGGTAATATAGGGCACTATTTACTAAAGTCAAACATAACACTGACACAAGATGAAGCCTAAAGAGTCTACTCAGAATTTCATCAGGAGAAAACACAGGATATAACATAGGTTAAAGTAGCTGCATGTATATGAAACTAATGTTCACTTTATTAAGTCTGTAGCTCATCACACAAACAGCTCCTGGGACCGCCTACTTAATGAATGCAATCTGCATGAGGCTCAATTTGCAGTTTAAAACCCATTGTGAAATGGTGTAACAAACAACTTGCAACCAGTGTGAAGCGCTGTGCTTAGAAACCTATGCTTTAGGGTACTAAACATGACTAGGTCACTGCGTGAGAAATCCTACGCAGTTGAAAACGAGTTTCTGTTTAGATACAGCAGGAGATGATTATTGGTTGTAGTGGAAATCAGTCATGTCCTTAAACACATTTCCTCCCTGACTTCCTGTTTCAGCTGGAAACATGTCAACAAAAGGAATCAAATCTGTAGGAATGTGTAGGAATCAAAGTTGTAGTTAATCTGTAGTTATTTCATGGGCACTTGAAGGAGAAGCTGATTTGATTGGATACTTTTTAGGTACACACAACCACACCTCTAAATAATGTATTCAATCTCAATATGTGTTAATACATATGTATTAAGAATGACCTTTTTTACACCTTGTTTTTGCATTTGCTGTGATTATGAAAATGATGTGTAATATATATGGTTTATTACATATATTGTTAAAAAAAAGCTATAAGTTTGTGCAATATTGATTTTTCCCTGTCTGTGATATCATTTTAAAGTCAAGGTTAACAATTTAAGTGTCCAGACCCAAATCATATATTTCCCAGTCCCATTTTTGTGTCATCGTTTTGTTCTTCTGCTATGATTGTCCACAGTTATATACTGAGGCTAGATCATTGGCTGGTTTATGTCAATTTTTCAGGTGTGAACATTCATAAGTGAGGAATCTTGGGTAACATTCTACCTTTAACAGCCCTACTAGTCTCAAAGAATTAGAATATAGTGGGAAATTTTTGGGAAGATTTTTTTCATAATTTAATTTGAAAACGGTAAACTATCATATATTTTCTATTCATTGGATGTCAAGAGATGTATTTCAAGTTTTTTGTTTTGATCATTTTGGCTTGTAGCTCATGAAAAGCAGAAATCCAGTATCTCAAATGATTAGAATATTTCTTTTGAACGGCCAGCCTTTTCAGCAATGACTTTCTGTGGCCTTGTGAAGGGTGTTGATGATCGTCTTCTCAACAATTGTCAAGTCAGCAGTCTTCCCTATGATTGTGGTTGCGTGTGCTGAACTAGACCAAGAGATACACGGCATATACAATACTGTCTGAGATACTGGATTTCATGAGCTGTAAGGCGTAATGATCAGAATTAACTCAAAAAGGCTAGAAATATGTCAATTTATATGTAATGAATATTGACAGTTTACCTTTTTCAAATTAAATTATGAAAAAAATTAACTTTTTCCACTATATTCTAATTTTTTGAGATGCACTAGTAGGTCTGTTAAAGATGCCATAGAATGGAAAATGGAACTGATGTAACGTAAACCTCAAACACTCTTTTTCCACTATATTCTAATTTTTTAAGATGCGCTAGTATGTAATCTTAATTAGGTCAACACTTTCATCCTTTTTGCTTTTTGGTTTAAAATTAAAATGCCCATTTTTGACCTTCTTTGGGTGAAAGTGGCTTTCCTAATATAGTTAACTAATATAGTAAAAGTTAATATGTTTAACAATATTACTTTTTTAATGCTAGCGATATCAAGCATGCAGAGAGAGAGATTTTATTTCACATTAATAAAAAGTAAACATTCTTCATTTGCAATAACTGTGAATAAAAGTGCAATGTCCAGTGAATCTAGAGCATGTGAGGTGAGGAGGAAAGGGGCAGGGTTTCCATGTGGTGTCAGTTAATATCAGAGACTTCAACACACCTGTTAAAGCTCATTCCAGATTCACGTCTGTGGGCTCATATCCAATGTTAAAATTTTTGGCGAGTGAGATAACACAATCAGAGTAAATGTCACTGGGCATAAAATTATTTCAGACAATTAAACTGTTGTAGTGCACAAGCCTACCCAGTTGGATCAAATGTATCCCAAATGGCACCTGGCAACACTAGCTTTAGCAACTCAGATTGCACTAATTTATACCTGGTTTTGTGGGAGGCAGATAAAAAAAAAAGCAGAAAAATGACCACCAATATTGGATCAATGCTTTAACCTCCCACATATACACTGAAGTACCAGAAAAACTGGTACAGCAGTTAATACTTGAGGTCCCTACAGGATCTTGGAACGTTGCACAGTCCTCACCCTGATGTTTATTGAGGCCCCAGCATTGAAATCTGATGTTATTTGAGGCAGTGTTGCACTCCTATCGCGTGAAACGATTCTTGCCAGCTGACACTGGTCATGTTCACCCAGAGTCTTTTTACAGCCACACTGGAATGCTGGAATTCTTGTAGTTGTACTTTGCTTCTACAATCGAAATGCTATGACCCATCTCATGAGCTCCAACTCTTAAACCACGTTGAAAATCGCGAAATTGTGATAACTTGCCATTCTCATGGCAGAAACAGCACTAGAAGTTTCTATAGATGTCTGTGGCTTTATGAACGCACTGACGGAAACAACCAATGACTGTATTTTGCATAGGCTTCAGTACCAGTTTTTCTGGTACTTCAGTGTCTATTTATGATGTAGAGTAATACACTTTGCCTGTTACCTTGTACACTGTGCTTAAACTGCTCTTTTAGGCTTTTTTAGGTTTTGATTACTCGACAGTGTTTTACATCTAGAACATACTGTAGAGCCACACACTATAATATATCAGGCTCAGTGTATGCATAGAAATAGACAAGAAAAACTATAGAACAATAATTCAAAAGACAATCATCATCACAGATATCCTCAGTCATAGTGTCTTGTAGAAGAACTGGCAGTCTTTAGGTTTTATGGAATGATCTTCTCTTCCATCTGTCCTCTCCCTTTTTCCACCTCACACATTCTCTCACTTCCTGAAATCACAGAGCACAAGAAGGTCTCAGAGAGGGCTTTCTTTCAAAATCAGTGGAGAGCAAGATGGAGGGAGGGGAAAAGAGTCAGAAGAGTTTATGGTTTGTTTTAGTTCATGCCAGCGGGAAGCCGCTGCGACTGTTACACCAGCGTGAAATTACCCAGCCTTTTTTCCCATTCCTTTCAGTCTGCCTTGCTGTGCTCAGCCAGGAACGCTTTTCATACATTTCCTCTTTCAAGCAAGCAATATCACAAGCTTTATCAGCCTGATAATGATTCCGCAAATGGCACCTTGATTCCTTGGTGGTTCTTAACCATCATTATGTGACTTACTAAACTCCAGGCTTCTGGATGCTTGGCACTCAGGATGGAGATTTTAGGTCTGAGAATTTGCCTGGGAATGCTTATAGTTTCCCCACTTTAAAGCATTACTAAAGAGTATGATAACCTATTAAAGAAATAGACAAGGCAGTCCTGGGGAAATCTCTTTTGTACCTGGAGTAAAGAAACCAATCAAACCAATAGAAGGAACATGAGAGCGGAGAAAAAAAAAATGTGGATGAGTCATTATGTGTATTGGACTGTATCAGCTCTGTATCTTTCCATCAAGAACTTCCACAGTAGTCATCCTGTGATAACTGATTATTGACATGAACTGTTTGTATCTATTCTAGCATAGAGAAATGAACAGGTCTTGCCTGACCTTAGACCAGACTGGATTCATACTATGACTACAAGCTCAGAATAGTATAGGAAGGGCATTGCATATAATGAGACATAACTGAAAACAATACACAAGCAGTGCTTTAGGGATTGTACTGAAGGCTGTGTTTTCGACTGTTTCCTGTACAAACTGTTGAGGCGATTTAAAATTCACCACACATTTATTGAAGTGACTGAAGGAATTTTCAATAGCCCTAGAGTGAGAATCAAAATAAATGGGAACCTTTTGAGTGAAACGTGAAATGCGACATGGATGCCTGACCTCCCCGTTTTTGTTTGCTTTATTTATTGAACTTTTGAGCCAGACGAACAGATAGAATAAAGATATTGTGTATATATAAGTGTGGCATTGAACAGAAATTGGCATTATGATTCTTTGGCAGAGATGATGCTTTGGTATTTCTGGAACAGTCTATTGAGTCATTTCACATCTTTTTGACAGGAATATCTGGATCCAGGTCATATTATTTTATAAATGCAAAGTGACCTCCACATAGGTCAAGGTTTCCACTAAGACACAAAGCTGTCCACTGTGTCTTTACGAAGCGAACAGCTGAATATTCCATATGCGTAAAATTGTCACAGATTTAAATCTCATGAGCTAGATTGTTGTCAGTTTGTTCAGTAGATGCAACCTACACTAAGCCTCAGCAGAGGCTTTAATGTTTAATATTGCTATAAATGACTTAGGAATATACACAAACCTCACCTCTGTTTCACCACAGGTTTGGTCCTCCGTTCCTGATGAGAGAAGACAGGTCAGTGTCATGGGATCAGCTGCAGCAGAGCATACTCAGTAAGCTCTACTACCTGATGATCAGTGGAGCACAGCCACAGGTAAGTAGTTCACTTTAAATATGACTACTGATGCAACTGTGTGTTAGACACTGGCCTGTCAAAGTATTTTAAACATTCTATATCAGGAATATTCTCCCTTAACGTGTGAAGCTATGGGTAAGAAATTCGTTCCTCACAAAGGTCCTGAAAACTAACATGACTGGATATTGGCAAGCTTTTAATGCTAAACCAGGACTGATTAGACAATACACATCAGTTTTGAATTTTAACGCTGAGAGAATAAACTTCTCCCATTCAATGCGTTTTCTTTATTTTCATGACTATTTACATTGTAGATTCTCACTGAAGGCATCAAAACTAGTTCA
>JAOVYV010000024.1:16543800-16556863 GCA_025674545.1 Hassar affinis
CTGCTCAGTTGTATAAATGAGATAAATGTAAGTCACACTGGATAAGGGTGTCTGCCAAATGCCATAAATGTAAATGTGTTTTCCTTACTTATAAGCAGTAGTTTAATTTGTGCTGCAATCAGGATTTGAACACAGAAAAGTTTTGAGAATTTAACATTAAAGAAATGTTGGGTTTGTCATCTTAAAGAAAAGCTTTATTTCAGTGAACATCATCCAGGAATAAGCTGCACGTTACAGGGTTCAAGTTAATATTCTTTGCATTTCCTTACCGTCACTGTTACGCCTTGCTGAATAAGGCAGTAAACGCAAGAATAACATTTGCACGCCTTAAATTAGTTGTGGCCTTGCAGTGACTAAAACTTCATCTATTACTCTGTCTTTAGCCTTAATGGAAATATCTGTCTCTTCTGTCCTGTCTTTTCTCTTCTGTCTCATGATGAATATATTTCACAACACACAATGAATGTTACTGTATTAAGGTTTGAATAAAATAAAAGCTTACTGCTGTATTGAAAAAAAAACCTCGGATACCAATGTTAGTTTTCTATGTACAGAAATGATTCAATTACATCTAAGCACCATCTCTGGGTGCTGTGTAGAACAATGCAAGTGCTGATCTTCTCAATGCTGTCTGCAAACTGTTATTACATCCTTTATAAGCATGTCGTTATGTTGTCATATGCTTCGGTCGTAGCCTGAACGTTTATTGTCGTTTCTGTTGAGCTGGTCTTTGCTCTGCTTGTTCAAAGCTGCTCCCTGCCTGAAAGACCTCGAGCCATCTCCGAGTTCAGCCCAGAGCTCTGAGATTTAAATGCAATCGTTGTAATCCGTCTCGTCGGGCATCACGGGATCTTTGATAAAGAAGACAACATAAGCACTCCTCATATACCACGTTCTTTATCTTCCTTGTGCTTGAATCGATGTCCTGATCTCTCTAAGAGGAGTCAAATTAAGAGGAGACAGAATGAGACGGATTAGGATTAATAGCTCTGACGGTGCACCTAGATTCATATGGAGCTTAACTTCTTTTTTCTTTTTTATTAAGGGATGTAAAAGCTTAAGCAGGAGCATATAAACGCCTCAGCCAGCGAATTTTAGAAGTGTCACTGATCTTGTGATGGCAGCGGGATCTGATGTAATTGTATCAGTTTTTATGTCACTTCATGTTTTTCCTTGGGAAATGTATTAGTCCTTTATCATGTGATGTTCATCCGCTGCAGAATCTACAGTCAGCCCACACACTTTTAGCAAGCCTAGCATTTGGCATTTGAAACCAAAGCAGAAATTGAAACATTTTTGAAACCTGAAACCAAAAAAAATCGTTTTAGGGACATTTGACTGCGTGGGTGGGGGCCGGGGAAGACGCTCACACCTTCAGTTTTAATCAGAGATGGCACAATAGCACTTTCTTTTCCAGCACCAGTATAAGTACTGAAACCTTGAGTGTCAGCCAGAACTGATATCCGTCTTGGGTTGTTTCCTTTAAAAATGAATAAGCTTTAAATGTTTCTTCTGTTACACAGTAAACATCTCTTCGACAAAAAAGTCACTTAGACTTTAAATAGAGCTATTCTAAATATTAATATAATCAATTTCAAGAAGAAAAAGCAGACAGGTGTCTTTATATGTGATTATTTCCAGTTTTCTATTTTTTTCCTCAGATTTTTTTTCCCCCCTAATTTATTCGTCTCCAATCCCCCTCCATCACTATCTCTCCTATGTCACACGACCAACCGCCAGCCAGGAAAGGGGATGCTGCCACATGCTTCCTCCGAAACGCGTGACGTAGGCCGCCACTTCTTTTCAAATTGCTGCCCGTGCAACAACCAGGAGCGGTGTAACACACTCAGAGGAAACAGACGGCCGTGACGAGACCGCGGCACACCGCACACGCTGCCCCTCCCACCCTGAGAGCACGGCCAGTCTTGCCCTCTGAGCTCCCAGCTACTGCGATTTTCTTTTTTCTGATTTCAATCTTTGGCGCTTGTTGCCACACAGGATCCGATGTCGGATACGTTTCTCTCATAGGTGATATCAGCTCTGCGCCGTCTCTATTTTTAATTGACCAAAATCTAGTTTTTTCCATCATGTAAAACTAAAATTTACAATAATCAAATGTCTAGAATGTGATAGAAAGACCCTAAGCAGATATTGGCTGTTAAAACGAACACTGAATATGAGAGGGGCTGTCGGTCACTGATCATTTCATCGCACTGAATCTGTCCATTAAAAGTAAAATACAGTTTTAGCATTTTAATACTAACCTGCTCCAGGAAATGTCTTTAGGCTCGGGGGATTAGTTTCCACTGCCTCTCCTGTCAGTCTTTGTCGTTTGTTATATCTTGGTACAAGGAAACATCCGACGTCTAAATGTGACACCTGTTCGTTTTTCTTATTTCTTATCTTTTTATTTTTAATCTCAGTGTCCTGAAACTTGTAGGCAATGATTTAAAAAGAAAATACTGTAAGTTCTGGGAAAATTGCACTGACACGAAGCGCGACAGAAGAGGAAGTTTGCCGTATACACAGTTCTAATGATTTTTGCTGTTAGGAGAATGAAGCAGCTAGCCTTTCACACAGTTGCTTCATTTTTTGGTTTGTGCAAACTCATTGCGTGGAGAAATGCTTGACGTTGTGGCTTCGCTGGCTGTAGAGTTACAACACTGTACATTAGCTGTGAAATGAAACATTTAGTTCCAGGTCATAAAGCGGTTTTCGGTTAGTGCCAAAGGTATTAACCTAAAATGTGTGACCCACGAGCAAAAAATTACGCCTCATCTCGTATCTTTTTATATATATATTTTGTACGATTTTATTGTTGTCCTTTATTAAGGAAGGAACAGAAAATCTTACGATGGACGTCCGAGGGCGGTTGTTGAATTAATTCAGTAAACATTTGCTTTGCTCTATAATAAAACGGCTTCAGATTCATTTTAAACACCGTAGACAAGGCAGTCGTGCGCTCGATATACAGGTGTCATAAACCGCAAGTTAGTTTTCAACACATCTGCTTGTCCATTAAAGAACCAGGCGTGTAAGGATACTCAACACGTCAGCACCGCGTTGTCATAGTTACGCATGCAGTGCAATTTTTACACAACGCAACCAGTGCCGAAATCTGTTATAACAAGTTCGCTGAGGAGAGAAAAAAAAACACTTTTTTTTTACAAAGAAAGACAGAGAATGAGAATTCTGTCTTCATTTTCTTCTCTTAGTATCTGTCTTCATTTTTCTATGGAGATGCTACGAAGCGTGCAGCGTACTGTACATCTACAGCAGAGCTATTAGTGCGTGTAGTGTGACGAACGTGCTGTTTCTCCTGACTGTCATTTTGATGTAACTGAGTCACTGAAGCTACTGAAGATAAATCCCACATCACATGTACAAGCCCATGATTCAGACTACAAGCAGACCCTCCGGTGCACCTCATAATGTATTATTGTCCTGGTGTTATGATTCACTTTGCTAGAATAATGCAGGACTTTATGATCTCTATGCTTCACTGGGATGTTTTAAGGAATCTCGGTAAGACATATAAACACATTAGGGTGTGCTGTTAGAGGAAAATCATTCATAACTGACTTGTCACGTCATGGTATGAATTAGGAACGATTACAGCCCTTAATTTACTTTCTAAAGGCGTTAAATTAGTACCGAAAGCCACATTTCTGGTTTATAGCATTTGTAGCTACGTTGAATGTTGTGGAATATCTCCAAAACAAACTTGTCATGTGACCAAGAAACTGAAAGCATCATCAATCAATTATAGTTTATCCAGTTAATAACTTTTGTAGACGTATTTCTGTTAACCTATGTAGATAATGTGCCAAAGATGTACTGTGAGTAGTTGTTGCTATAGAAACAATATCATATTCAAAGAAGCACATTGATATCAAAGTGGTATCAACCTATTTTTGGAGTTTGGCATTCTCTAAAATCTCTAGTCTCTTCAGTACAGCTTTGCTATTTTCTCTATTTGATAATAATGTTGTTCTTTTTGATTATTTGGTGGTGGGTTATAATATAATGGTGGGTGATTATTTGGTGGTGGGAGGTTCATGTTTGCTCCAGTTGCCACAAATATCAGCAGACGTTTTCCCAGGTTGAGCTCGGTGCTTTTCAGCGAAAGGGCAGCTGTTCCAGCCTTGACCTGTTTTACATTTCCTTTAATCCTAACCCTCAGGGTTTGGTAAGAGTCAGAACACTCCATCATGCTACATTTGGTTTGCTCTCCAGCGTTTGAAGTCAGAGCGATTCAGTCAGTAAAGTTTAGCCCCCCGTAAGAATTATGGTCCTGTGGTTACACAAATGACGTACTAAATCATGCCAGTGAGGGAAACGCATCGGTGCTGTGGGTAACATGGCTGTGTCCTTCTTCCTGGAGGCGACATCTCGTTATTTCTCATGCCGAAATATTTATTCTTGGACCGCTTGATTTCTTGGAATATAAACACTTGTTTTGTTTGCTTGTATTTCTGTTGAAATCGTTCAGGTTAGTCCTGTCTTTAAGTACAAAGCCCTCAGTCAGTCGGTATTAACATGGGCCCTGTCTGTTGATGGTTTCAATAAACGGTGTCTTAAAACCTACTAGTATAGATAACAGCGGTTAATGTGTGACTGCTACGTATAAATATATACTTCATTTTGTCCAAGAAGTCTACATTTGTAATGTGAGAGGTATAATAATTAATGTATTTCTATTGAATCTATACAAACGTGGTTTAGTACAGAGTCTGTAGCATTGCTGAAATAAATACACAAATGAATCTCGCTTGTAAATGGCGGTATTAAAATCTGTTTTAAAAACTTTATTAATTAAATAATCTGACTGTAGGAAGAGAAAGAATACTCCCGAAAAATAAAACGTCTCTTCCCTAAGAGTAAGAAAGCATCTAGTTTTAAACAACTCGTTACATAGGAAGCATGACATAAAACAGACTGAATGTAAATAAATGTAGATTTCATCTGATTTCTGCTTCTTTTTTTTCTTCCTCCGAACAGATGCAAGTCTTCCGAGTGTAAGCTGTGCGTGCCATGACATGACCATAGCGTGCCTGTTGGCAAAGACCGGGCGTTTAGACTCAAACTTGAGTCACTTAAAAGTGCTTTAACGATGGTTAATGAGCATTGCTATAAATTCACACTGACACAGCGCATAAATTATCATTTAATAAGAAACAGCGTTTCCACTCTTCTTTATTTACTTTCGGTAAATAAATCCGTCCTGTTCACACCTGATACAAAAGGGTATGCTGATATGAAAGCTGATGAGAGCTGACATCATCATCATCACTTTTGCGATACGGTCAGGGATTCGTGAGTTACTCCATTTGGAATAGCAAGCCGTTTCAATCCTGAGAATCCCCGACACGCCTGCATGCTTCTGAGTTCAAAAAACAAACTATGAACTCTCGAGGTATCTAACAACTGCCGATCTTATTATGGACATTTAGTTGTTATTGAGGCCTAAATGAGTGTGTTATGTGACACGTAAGAGATTTTTCGTCTGCTGTATGAAGGCGCAGGACAGAATGCCGTCCTCTGATTTTGCTCGTCCGACATCTACTGGTACGTTCAGCCTTGTGTAGGGAAATGTGCAGTAGGTGTAAGTCCATGTCTATGGCTCCATTGTACCTGTTGTACAGTAGTCTATTATTACACGATGAATGCCTGCGTGTTGTGTTAATGTTGTATTTCAATAATTATTAAACTCGTGGGCTTTCCTGGAAGGATATTGATTGAAATCGTTTAGACAGCTTTGAGAATCGAGATTCATCCTGAATTCCTCAGATTTTATACAGCCAGCTCTGCAGAACCCTTCTATTTTGGACCTCTTCTTGGACTTTTAAAAAGGGAACAACAGAAAATGCTTACTTGGTAATCTTTTTATTTGCTCCACTTCCCTTTTCCTTGAATCTTTCTCTCCTAAGAATTCTGCCGTCTGGGTTTTGCAAACAGTTATTACAGCAACAGCTGAAGCCCTGAAAATGCATTCTTAGAAAAAAAAGTAGCTGTATGCTGGTAGAAATGTGGCGCTGGTCAAAACAAAGCTTTGCTGTTAGATGCGTGGGTGCTGCAGAGCTGGATAGAATCTTTCACAACGCGAGGCCAAAACGTTAGGAAAACGGTTTGGTACAGTGTCGGGAAGTTTGACTTCCTATCTGAAACCAAACAGTTAATCCAGTTGCAGCCATCCAGGTAACGTGAGCTGGTTACACAACGTCTCTGGATATTGTTGGCTGTAGAAGTATTTATACCACAGTGCTGTAAAAGTCTCCTATCTGAAGGCGTGGTTACATTTTCTTTAACAGCACGGTACCACTTTGTGCATCCTGCCATTAAACAGCACCCTGTCATGGATTGTTTTCCTGTCATCTGTTCTTCTTACATATTATGTGTTATTGGCTTTTTAGATCAGAATTGTTTTAGTGCTCATAATATAAAAGCATCAGTTTACACATACTCTTTTCTTTCAGAGGAACGTCGTGCTGAAGTAGTGAAGTCAGATCGAAATCAGTCCGGATGTTGCATTTTGAACTATCGGCAGCATTTCTGACAATTGTTAATAACTTCCTTGTGTATTTATCAGTTCTAAATGAAAAGCATGTCAATTTCACCCACTGCTATATTACTGTTTTCTGTTTTGTCCTGTGAGATTTTTGGAGGATGGGGGTCAGATTCCAAGCCGTTTTCTTCCTCATATTATACACTTTAAAGTCCTGGTGTGTAAAGAGTTTTTCATCTGGCACTGATGGTTTTTTTTTGTTCTTTTTCCATGAATGAGCATACCCAATCCAAGTGCTTCCTTGAGCTTCAGGTTGTCTCTGAGCTCACCAAAAGATTGATTGTTCTTACAGCAGATTCGTCATTGAATGTGAGCAGTGGAGGTCAATGATTGATAAGAGGACATAGAGCTTAGCCTGTTTTGTGCCAAGTAGAAGTTACAGTTTTGTTCATTTACTTCCTCAGTAAAATGTGGCTACTTGCTGCTTCAAAGCCAGATGGACCCGTTAGTAAGCGAACTTGTCTGGCTCTGCAGTATGGACATATTAATATGGGATGGAGCTGTTGTTTCAGGACACAATTGTTAGGCTTCTATATTAGTGCAGCATAAAACACACCAAACTGAGCTTCAGTAATCGTCATGTACAAATTACATTTCCAGCTGTAGTGTATTTTAAGCTGCAAAAGTAAATAAATTGCAATAAATATGCAAAATGCACATATGGGTGTGATGAACATGTGTACATAGTTTGGCCAAATAGTGCCTGTTGAACATCCCAGTCTAGATTTATTTACTGGTTTCTTGTCATTAATCTGAGCAAGTTTCCACTAGATGTTGGATCATGGCTGTGGGGGATTTGTGTTCATTCTGGCACACGAGCGTTAGTGATGTCAGGCGAGGAGGTCTGGTACCTCTTTTCCACCAAGCCAGTGCCTAATCTCAAACCAGTTACTCACTGAGTTTAGACAGATGAAGAACCAGTTCCTGGCCAGGAAAACCAGTTCCAGAGTGCTGATTTACGATGAAGAACCGCCTTTGTCTGGTGCTGGGGTGGGATTAGAGGCTGCTGTAGCATCAAAAGACAAAGTTGAATTCAAAGTTGCAGTACTCTGCCATTATTGCTGCTGTTCTTGCAGCTGGCGTTCAGCGATGTCGCGTTCGGGAACTTTTGCTGCCTGCCCTAAAGAGAGAGCAGCAGTGGTCGAGCGAGCTAGAGAATGACTGACCGGAGGGAGTGGCATTAGTGAGAACCAAGCACTGAATCAGAGAAATAAATGATTGTTACCTCCAACGTTTGATTGCACCTCCATACACCCCTGTGGGAAGGATTTTTTTTTATGCCATTGAAGTGCACGTACATTCAGTGTCCTTCAAAAAGTTGTTATTCACATAACTAGTAGTGTTGCTACTAAGATGGGATGGACATAATGATGTGGCTCTGTGGTGGCTCTTTATTCTGTGGAAAGCAAACCGGTTCTTTATAGGCTGGCGAATTGAACCAACTCCGAACTGGCACTGATACCAGCCTAGAACTAGCACCTAGTTCATGTTGGAAGAGGGTTATAACTAGTCAGTGTTCCAGTTCATCCAAAGGTGTTCAGTCAGGTCTCTGTACAGGACACTAGTACTAGAACACTCAAGTTCTTCCACTCCGAATTTGGCAAACTGTATCTTTCTCTTCATGGCCACGACTTTGTGCACACACTCATGGTCATGTTGAAACCTCTTAGTTACAGTAAAGGGAAGCTGTAATGCTACAACACACAGACATTCTACACAGTGCCATACTTTGTGGCATAAACCAATGGTCTGTGCAGCCCCTATACCTTTTAGGGTAGCAAACAAACAGGATACATTTCATATGACTTCATATTCACCGATGAGTGCTGCTTAGAAAGAAGCCTTGCACACCCTGGTACATTTGAGATTGAAATAAACACACCCGGATATATTGTTTAAACGTTAGTGCCAGTGCTGGTACGTACCATTTTCACTCCTTGCCTTTTTTTTCTTTACTTGGTCTTACAGTACTCATCATTCAGTGTAGTGACTAAAAGCATTACTTGTGTTCTTGGGTGCTGTTGCTCAGCTACTGTACTGATCACACAAGTGAACAGTTTGAGAATCAGAGTAATAATTAAAACATGATCACACAACCCTCCTGCTCATGCTGATCTGTAATCTATCATTTATTTTCTTTACGTGTATGTGTCAGAGCGTATTTTCAGTGTTGGCTCAGTAACACCAAAAATGAACGGAACCGTCCTTAGAGCAGTGTGTCATCATGTGACATAGCAGCTGGATGCCTTGGTTTGTCCAGTATTTCTATATTTGTAAACAGGAAGAAGTCTGCCTTGCCTCCCACATCAGCCCTTAAAATGTCATTAAACGTCCTTAAGAAGTATGCGGTCTGATCGCCGTTTTTCTTTTTTCAGAGTGACGTGTTTGGGTCACAGTTTAAAACCAGGAAAAAGATGTGCCACAGGGCTTTCTCATGTCGCCCTTATCATGTACGTTTTCCTTGTAAAATGTTCCCATGTGAATAGAGGAGAAGAAATGCGTTAATGTTTCTGAAAAATCTGCGACCTTTATCCCATATCAATAAAGACGCTTGGCGATATAATCAAGCTCTTCCTGTTACCAGACGTCTCTGGTTTCATTACATGGCGATTCAGCCCAATTACTTCATCTGTTTCTCATCGATTACATGTCTTTACTGTGTTATTGAGAAGGGTTTTCCTAACTCTCAGTGATAACTTGCGTTCAGTACACCCGTCTGTGCATATGACTTGCGGGAATTTTCTTGCATTATAAGCTCGGTTTCAGTACAGAGATCTTGTGGTTTTGAATCATGCTCAGATGGAAAAAGGAGAAGGAACTTTTTTGGTATTTGAGCTGAACTGTCTAAAAATGCCCTTCGGTTTCCACCATGCCACAATTAGATGATCCAGTGTGCATGAGGTTTTCACTGTATATACGTTCATCATCGATGTAGTGTTACAGCCTGACTGTATTGGAATGTCAAGGCTGTTTGATAAAGCCTTTTCAGTTTATAATTAAAGGAACTGGGATTGCTCAGTTGGATTAAAACCGTTTAAGTGTGCTCAGGGCAAGAATACAGAAGTAAATACAAAATGGAAATTCACTCCCATGTATTTTCTGGACCTGCACAGTTAGTCATTAGTGACCTTGTCTGAAGTTTAGTTAAACTTTGACTTTACCTGATGGTGTCGAGTTTTAGTCCTCTTCCTCTGATTGGTTGGTTTGCTACGTGTGTGTTCTCTTATTTCACGTTTAAGCCGAGCAGTATTACCTGCCAGCACTGCTCTGGCTCTATCAGCCTGCCCCATTCTCTCCCGCGCTGATCGTTTCTGCTGACTGGCTGCCCAGAGCTCGCAGCGCTGCAGTGTAGCGTCATTAGTTGTATGGAATAGCTTATTGCACCCACCATCATTGTTTAAACCGTTATAGAGATTGTGTGAATGCAGCAGTAAATGCAGTGACGTGCGCGTGCAAGTTTGCAGCCGCCCTTGATACCACTTTGTTCTCACTTCCTGTTTGGTGCCTCTTCCACCCCCATCACCTTCCTGTCTTCATGGAGCAGCCTGCACTGTCTTTACTCTCAGTCTGACTCTACTAGAACTTTCCTGTTGGGTTCTCTGAACGCGTGTCCCCAGCCCTCTTCCTCCATCCGTACCACCCTGTTATTTATGGCCTTTATTTCAGTAACCTGAGCTGATTGCACTCACATTTTCCTTGTCTCACATTTCACCATCTGTTTAATAGCCATTTTCTCCGACGGAGATCGAATTAGCTTTCAGTAAATCTCTCAACTCGTGTTTAAACCCTCCCCACTTCAGACTTTCTCTCTAGATCTTGATTAATTCCTGAAGCGAAAAGGAAAGGATCCGTCAGGAAAAAGAAGCGTGCTGTGGCTTCTTTCGGGTCCGGTTCATTCTAGTTTAATTCTAACATCCGAGTTAAAATAAGAAGCAGTAATTATTCCTGGGAAGTGGTCATTGTACCCGAGTGCGTTTTCCTTTATCTGCTCTCGGTCCCGTTCTGAGCCCCGCTGTGTGAGAAGCAGTCTTCCCGCAGCAGGATAGGAAGATTTTCCACGTGGCGTGTGCGTTTAGGGACTACGCAGCAGGCCCGATTATTTCTTAATTAAAGTCATCCTCCCTCCCCTCAAGCAAACATTCTTAATCCCCCCTCCTTTCTATCTCACATTGACCCAGAAAAGCCGAACGCAAGCTCCTGGCTGCACCACTGCAGCACGTCTTGCACAGCAGCAGCACAAACTAACAGCCGGTTTTCTGTGGTTGTTGACGTTTTATAGGAACGGAAATAGTTTTTCATCTCTGCTTGTGTGTATGTTTACAAAATACAGGCATGTATCAACATCTTTAGATTTTAACTGGGAAGAACAGGAGAAAAGGAGTGGGCTTATGAGTAGGATCCAGCTCTGTGTCAGCTTCATTTCACTGTCTCTCTTTTTTTTTTTTTTTTTTTTTTTTTTCTCCACCAGCACAGTACGGATGCTGGAGCCTGTAAACAGCTAACAAAAAGGTTTTAAGACTCAACATAAATCTGGACCAGTTTATGAGTTTGAAGGGCTACAAAATCAGACTGGGATTTTTTTTTTTCCTTCTAAAGCAGTCACCATGTTGTAGGTTACCCAACGTAGACTAATCTTTCAGTGTTTATACACGGCACGGTATGAATTACACGCACGATGAGGTACCTCTTTGTATTGCTTCAATGCATTTACTGCTCGTTTTTGTCCGTGGCTGATTCACGCGTGTTTGCTGTGTTAATTTAGCCATTTTCCTTAAACTCTTCTTGCCAAAAAAAATCGTACAACTTCACAAATATGCTCGGAGCTCAGAGCCACGTTTGTGTGTGTGTGTAAGTCTGTAAGTTTGTGTGTGCAGTTCCCGCACTCTGTAGGGCTTACGCATGGGGATGGTGGTTCAAGGTCAGTTAGCATGGGGTCTAAGATAAACTGTAGGAACGTTTCAGTTCCATTCCAGCCTTCGCATTGCCCAGACGCTTGTCTTTGTGAAACCCCGTACGTCACTGGAAACATTATAAGTCAATTTGGAGCAAATGTTGGATTGTTTAGAGAGCCCAATTTCCTGAACCGAGTGATCACAGGAGATGAATCATGGCTGTTCGTGTACAAGCCTGAGACAAAGAGACAAGGTGCTGAATGACACTACACTTCAGTCACTTCATTCTAAATCCACTGAGAGGCTGGATTACCAAAATTGCGTCATCGCCTGAATACGTATGGGCCCTCGTGTGTGTGATTCGCGCAGACACACTCTAATCATGTTTTATTGCTAGGTTTGGTTCGTGTGCACTCTTTGCTCTCCGTCCTGCTGTGATCAGTGGACCCGTGAGCTCCTTGGCATAAACGTGCAGCACCGAGCTGCGGCAGACACACTCACTCAGTAGGTTCGTTGAAATTAAAGAACATAACTCATGATACTTTGATAGGAACAATCACATTGAGCAGGCTGTGGTAGCTCTATTTCCTCACAGATGTTTGTGAGTAAAGGCTGGCGTGCTTTTCGACTTGCTGATTTTTACGGTAAAGCCCTGATAAATGGCTGTTTAGTATTAAACCTTGCAAAGTTGAAAGCAATTATTAACAGCCGGTTCAATAAATAACTAGTCATGGCATTGTTTCTGGTTTTCTCCAGAGAGAGAGAACTATAACCAGGTGTGGGTACAAATTGCTCGTGGTAAAGGTGCTCGATATGCAATGCCTCACTGACGGTTTGTGCAGCCTCGCTCACTCGCCTCATTCGTTCCTCTCATACAGTTGGGTGTTTGCTTAGTAACTGGGGAGTTTAACGTTCATTACATTTAATCTTTCGAACCGAATTAGGCCGTAGTCGTGCAGCAGCTGTGTGCGCTCTTAATTAAAATCCAAATGTAGAGAAAGGTCAGAGAGCCGCGAGCATAGCAGGGAAATTCCTGTAAAATTAATTATCACAGAGCAGTTTAAAATACTCTGAAGGTCAGTACAGATCTTCGCAGGTTGCATTTCTCCTTTCTTCTTTTACTTCCTCTTTTTTCTTTTCTCCTCTGGCTTCAATTTCTTCTTATTATTATTATATTATCATTATTATTGTTGTTGTTATTGTAAAATAATCATCACTCATCTTACACCAATCAGCCATAACATTAAAACCACCTCCTTGTTGTCTGTCAACTCCACTAACCATACAGGTGCACACTGTAGAGACTGTAGCCCTTTTCTGCAGACTTTGTTAGCCCTCTTTTATGCTGTTCTTCAGTGGTCAGGACCCCCACAGAGCAGGTATTATTTGGATGGTGGATGATAGTAAGCACTGCAGTGGTGGTGGTGTGTTAGTGTGTGTTGTGCTCGTATGAGAGGATCAGACACTGCAGTGCTGCTGACGTTTCTAAACGCTGTGCCCAATCACTGTCCACTTTATTAGACACACCGACCTAGTTGCTCCACCTTATAGATGTAAAGTCAGAGACAGTAACTCATCTGTTGCTGCACAGTTTGTGTTAGTCATC
>JAOVYV010000024.1:16590536-16613295 GCA_025674545.1 Hassar affinis
GTGGAGCAATATGGTGGATGTGTCTCAGAGTGCACAGTAAGTGAACACAGTGTTTAAAAACTCCAGCAGCACTGCAGAGTCTGATCCACTCACACCAGTACAACACACACTAACACACCACCACCACCACATCAGTGTCACTGCAGTGCTGATAGTGATCCACCACCCAAATAGTACCTGATCTGTTCTGGTCCTGTGGGGGTCCTGACCATTAGAGAACAGAGTTAAGAGGACTAACAAAGTGTGTAGAGAAACAGATGGACTGAAGTCTGTAATTGTAGAGCTACAAAGTGCAGCTATATGGTGAGTGGAACTGAGAAAATGCGCAATGAGTGTAGAGAAAAGGAGGTGGTCATAATGTTATGCCTGATCAGTGTATCTGTAATATGATTAGTTACTGAGATTAGGTCTTGACACGATATATCGCCACCTTATGGTTGTCAGCGAGTTTTGGGGGGGTGTTTTTTTTTTCATGAGCACACCAGCCATTTATTCTGCTCTATCTGTAGCTGTGCAGTCATATTCACCGTCTGTATTGACAGGAGAGGTAAACTCTATCCGCATAGGTGAGACCGGCGCCTCTGTAAGGCACCTCATAGGGAGCAGCACCAAATCTTTCCACCCGTTAGATGAAGTACGTAAACTAGATTTGCTAATGCTCAGGGGGTTTGTTGTGTTGTGCATTTAATGCTGTACACAAGTGTTTCATTACAAACCCCCCGAAGCACCGTCTCACTCCAGAGGCACTCAAGTGGCAGGGAGAGAGCTGGAAGTGTTTGAGGTTAGAAATACACCGGAGATGCCTTTGACAACATGCATGCGTTTGTGAGCGCGCCTCCGTGCGTGTGTGTCTGCGATAAGCCGACACCGACGTGCTTTTTTAAGGACGTGTCAGCAGCTCTGCGTTTTCGTTTAGTCGCCGGTAACTGTGAGTGATTTATGTCTTTTAGCGTTCGAAACCCAACTGGTAACGCAAACCCAAAATCGTTCAGATGGCATATCCTTGAGCAAACAGTGAGAGAAATTCTCAGTAACGAAAGCAAGAAGAAGAAAAAAGGCTGCTTAGGAAGTTAGCACATATTCAGGCAAGCCTTGCTGATGTTATCTTTGTCATAATGGCTTGCAAGTTGACACGAGAGTAAAATCTTTTGGATATTATTTCAAAGAGAAGTGTGAAAAAGATCCCTCTTTAGGAGTCATTTTAGTCTTTTTTTAATGCTTTAGATGGAACGTTGTGTTTTCTACCTTGCTTTAGTTCTAGCTCTAGAGTTATTGAGATCGTTTGGTGTCACATAAGGAGCCCAAAGTTTCAGTTCCCTGCATACCTGTTAGTTTTGACTTCAATGCTTCAGTCGTTGACTTTCCTCCCGATGGTCCTCTGACGGCGGTGATTACACGGATAATGTGTCAAGGCAGGGTTCACACTTTCTGTCCTCCGCTGTGTTTTAAAGCACGTTAAGACGTTTTATACATTTTGTCAGTTCTGTACGTTTCACTGTGTGTATTTTAGTAGTGGCGGTAAGCGTGCATGAGGTACAGGGAGAATTCCATAGAGAAATACTGTTTCTGTCACGGTGGAGTGAATCTAAAATAGGCATCTGTTGCAAAACGCTGAACCATGGAGCCACAGAGAGCAGGAGAACCGTTGGCGCGTTTGGCTCCGAGTGTCGTGTAATGACAGAAGGGCCGTGTTGCTGATCAGGAAGTAAGCGTAACCTGTCGTTTTGCAGTGGCAGAGCTCACATTCGGCTGTTAGGCAGTATAGAAAGGTTGTGGTGGGTCTCAAATTCACAAGAAGAGCAAAATAAGAAGAATGGACTTTTGGAATAGGATAGATTTTGGCCACTGTAATGTTGACTGTCAGGTTTGTTCTGTGCTTTGTTTCATAAGACCAACGTTTCCAAACTAAATCCACTGGATATAATAAAAAAAAACCCCAGCAAACTGATGATACCATATGTACCAGTGTACCACTGGGGTATATTTCCCCCACAGCTATTTATAGCCACTGAGAGACTTGAAAGCAAGCTTGTTGTGTGTAGGAGGGAAACTCAGCCTGTAGAGCCTGGCTGAAAGATGCTACATCAAAAGACGGATAGTACTGGTCCTAATATTCTAGGCTTCTCCAGTTTGAATGGTATCTGGAACCCAAATAATGGAGTGCTCCTTTTTTTTTGCTTACTATAAAATGCCAGTGAAGTGGGTTTTACTAACACAGACAGGTTATTCATTTAGCTTAATCAAGGCTCGGTGTTCAGTCTGGAAGAAAGGAGACACATCTGGTACTGTAGTAAAGGATCGCCGATTGATCTCTGATGGAGCTTCAAACACCATTAGTGACAAAAAATCCTTTCATCAGCTTGTGTTTAAGGCTAAATCGAGTCCACCATCCTTTCGCATATGACATCGCAGAAACTATTGTAAGCACAATAATAATGCATCTGTGAGAAATTATTTGCCATGTCATACCCAAGTGCTTGTTAGGAACCACAAAAATAAAAACAAACCCACCACAATTGCTAGCAACGCACAGTACAAAGTAGCTGTGTTCCTTTGTTCAGTAACTCCAGTTCTCTTTGCAGAACAGACAGTCCTTTTCCAACCAATCCTTCCGCCATATATGGAAACAACCGCCTGAGCCAGTTGCTCTGATTCCAGCTTGTTGGTCACTTTGGGGGTCTGCTTTGTCTAGGATCTCCAGGTGAAGAATTGTGTAGTTTGTAGATCTCCAGGTGAAGGATCGCTTGTGTAGTGTGCACACCACTACGTCCACAGAACAGAACATAAAGGCTTAAAGTTACATCTTGTACAGCAATCATAAGACCTTTAAGGGTATAGAAACATCCAATGGGCATTAAGGTTCACTTGGATTCGGTTGTTTTGTTCTGCACCCGAGCTCAATTGCTTGTGTTTGTACCTGCCTAAATGAACTGCACCAATGGGTGAAGTGTCACTTTGTGTAACATTTTAGTGTCCCTTTAGGTTGGGGATAGAAAGTGTGATAAAAAGAAAGGAAGCCAGTCTTTAGGTTATTTGTATATAGCACAAACATCTGTTATGCGTACACTCAGAATGTCAGTACCCTGGCCTGTTTAGACAGGCACCCGTCTCATCTTTGTACTTGTATAATTGTGCACAAGATTCACTAGAGATGCAAGAAAAACTTGAGTTCTTTTCAGCAAAGCAGTGGACATCCCAACAAAATCTTTGTGTTTTCTTATCCTTCCAGATGAGATCCTGGAAAGGCAGAAGTCTCGCCAGGAGGAGATCGACGAGGTGAAGCGGAAAGCTACAGAGAAGGACGGCCCTGAGTCAAAGGCCAATGAGGTATCTGAGGTTGAAAACCCAGCTTCAGCTGTTGCTGTCCAGTCATCTCCACGCCCGGAGTCTGAAGACGGGAATCCGGCCAGTGACCAGCTCGCGACTGACGGTAAGGCCAAGTGTTGTTTGTTAGTGCGATACACACGGTGCAGGACCACATCTCTAGCTTAATGGTGAGATAAAATGGACCCTCGCTCATTTGGTCTGTGAGGTGAGCTTGAATGGCTTGTGGATGTTTGTGTGTTGTGCCTGTTCCATAGCCCCAGCTCCTCCTGCTGGTGAAGAGAGTAACAGTGCGTGTGGGCTCCCTCAGTCCGACCCATGTGCCCCGTCTAAAGCCGACCCTCCTCCCTCATCTGCTGCAGAGGACTCCGGGGATGGGGCACAAAGGGAATGGGCAGGTACAGAGACGTGATCCTGGAAGCCGTTTGATTCGTCGTTGTGCCATGCAGCAAAATGAGACTGATTTTGAGCCTGGATCACCCTTCGCTTCCTCGTTTGAGACATTGCTCCGTGTTGTTTGCAGCTTCTCGTTTGACTTAAGCATTGCTGATGTGTGCCTTTGTTTTATCCATTCTCATACTTGCTTGCACTCTGAAGGATATCCATAATTGCTTGGTTTCCTTTTCTCATAGCCTTGCTCCTTATTTATTTATTTATTTTTTGTTATGAAATACTTTGTGGGCACTTCTGTCTCACCAAGTCTACGAGACAGTAAGAAGCTTTGGTCTGGCCTGCTTCCTGCTCTGATTCTTGCTTGCATAATTCTCCAGATCTCTACTCCATTTATTTGGTATATTTGGTACAGTGCAGTCTGGCTGCATGCATTGCTTAAGCCTCATGGCATGGGATTTGGCACTCGTACAGCATTTTTAGCCCGAGAGCTGAGTTCCACTGGTTTTCTGGTGCAGTAGAGAGTCAGCTCCTCCCAGCAACTGCCGCTTGACAATAGTGCCATAGAGAAGCACTGGCCTGGTGCCATCTTCACTGTGAGCTTTAACAGAGATTCACTTGCATGCTTTCCTTCCTGCAACCGTATAGCTTGGGATATGCTCATGTATTCAGTGCACATTGTGTTCCTTTTGTATAATGCATCCCTGGAGGCTGACTAACGTTTGCTCTTATACCCGGCTATGTCTCAATATAGCACAAATGACATCAAACAGCTTGTATTGTATTGAACATATATACATTTGAAAGCATATATCTGAACTATTTTCCAGTCTAGTATTTTTTATTTAGTTGAGTATCATCAGCCATGCCTATTATTAAAAATATTCCTTTAGCAGAAACATTTGATGTGCTCTTCCAATGCAGAGATCCAATTATGCATGAGAAACAAGAATTCTGTTTTGTGTGTCTGCAGAAAAAAACTCGGAGTCAGGTTGTGGAGGCAACGGAGAGGCCGTCCTGGAGAGCGAGCCACCGCAGATTGCTGATGAGAACAGCTGCAGCAGTCACTTCTCAATTTCTGACTGCTTAAGGGCTCCTGAGGAGCCTGACCTCGCAGACCGCTCCTCTCAGTCCTCCCTTAACAGCCAGGATGATACTGGTACAAGCAGCGAGACACACACGTGCACAGACATGACACGTTACACACACTGACATCTGCACTCAGATGTCACACACACTACATAAGATGACTGACCAGAAAGCCTAAGCTAAATGTTTTTATTCAGTTATTTTAAGAATATATTCTTTAATTACATTAAATATCTTAATATGGAAACTACTAGAACTACTACTGGAGCTGTAATGTATCTGAATAAGGGGTGTTGCTGCATGCTGGTGTGATATTACATAACAGAAATCTGAAATGGTCTTATTTATAATAGTAGTACTAGTATAATAGTCTTATATCCTTTTTCTTCCCAATTTATTGCCTCTTTCTTTCTTTTTTCTTTCTTTCTTAAGGATTTTTTGCTCTCAAATGAAAAGTCAAAATGATCCATTAAGCATTAACTAGACTGTAACAAGCCAGTTCCCCAAACCGCGTAATTTAATCCTGAAATTCTGCCACATTTTTTTGTTTTTTTTAAAATGGCTGTTGAAAGCAGGCCAACTGGATAACAACTATGAGGGATTTCCATCATGTCGCCAATAGGGCAAGGATCATTCTGACTACTTGACACTAGCAGATGAGTAGACAATAAAGAATTCTTCCACTGGATTCGGTTATGGTGACCGTAAAAGAAATTTCCCAGCTTTTATTTGCTTTTGCATTAGCATCAGTGTGTTCTTGCTCAGGCCCAGTGTTGTGTATTCAGTGTAGAAGAGAATAGAGAAGACAAAGGCAGCTACATTATGAGCAGTCTGAGTAGTCTCGGTAGTCTGGGTTTGACCCACATTTCC
Source organism: Hassar affinis (assembly GCA_025674545.1). Taxonomy (NCBI): domain Eukaryota; kingdom Metazoa; phylum Chordata; class Actinopteri; order Siluriformes; family Doradidae; genus Hassar; species Hassar affinis. Next base: position 16,596,210 of record JAOVYV010000024.1, read on the forward strand.
TCTAGTCATTCTCTTCCTTGGAAATCAATTAACGTGTTTTTTTTAACATCAGTTAAAACTTAATCAGTATTCCAGTATATCAGTAATCAGTATTCCTCCACCTGCTTTTTAAACCTATGATAACTGGACATGCGATTTGTCATCTCTAACATAATTCAAAATAAAATGGTATTAGTTTTTCCCCATAATATTTGACTGGTGTATATGTGGCAGGTGAGGGTAAAGGAAATGCCGAAGGTGGAAAGACGGGGTCGGCAACACGTATGGTGACACGTCTCCGAAACCCGGACAGCAAATTAAGCCAGCGCAAGGTTATGCAGGACAAGGATGCCAGCTCACAGGACAGCAAAGCACTTAAGGAGGTAAGATCATCAGTTTTTTCTTCTAGTAGAGAAAGTGCACATTACTTACAGCAGGCAGCAGGATCACACAAATCAAAGAGACGACTTCTCTAAATCGGGGTTTTAACACTTTATTATATGCTCTCAATATGCTTATAAAGTGCATTCTGGGTAATTTTCCATCATGAATCTGTCCACATATAACTGATCAGATTGTCTGATTCTTTCCTTAGACTCCTCTGCTTTCTAGCTTGGTCAGGAAAGACCTAGGCCTGAAGACTGGCAACGGCTTCTTCAAGCTTGGGCAAGAGGGGAAATTCCGCGTCTACCACAACCAGTACAGCACAAATGCTCTGGCACTTAACAAGCACCAGCACCGCGAGGACCACGACAAGCGCCGGCACCTCTCGCACAAATTCTCCATGACTCCTGCCGGCGAGTTCAAATGGAACGGCTCGGTGCACGGCTCGAAAATGCTGACCGTGTCCACGCTGAGGCTTACCATCATCCAGCTGGAGAACAATATCCCTGCGCCTTTCCTGCATCCCAACTGGGCGTCACACAGGTAACACAGCTAAACAGTGTCGGCTTAGAAATGAGCAGGTACCCAGGTACTCACAAAATCCTGACTGATGCTGCATACACACATGAGTAATAAAAATAAATCTGGCAACATACAGTTCATTCTGTCTACACGGAGCCTATGGAGTACATAGACACTGGGTTTGAAGGTTCTATTTATAAATGTTAATGCTGTTTTAAATTATTGTTTCTGTAATGATCATTATTCATTTATTACACTAACAATCGCATGTAATGCATGTAGTGCTAGCAAATGCATGCATTTTGAATACAATGCATTTTTTTTGCTGCAGGTCCAACTGGATAAAGGCTGTCCAGATGTGCAGCAAAGCAAGAGAATTTGCCTTGGCGTTAGCCATTCTGGAGTGTGCAATCAAGCCAGTGGTCATGCTCCCAGTGTGGAAGGATTCTCTCGGTCACACAAGGTCAGACTGATGCCGGTTATATTTGAAACAAATTCAAAATTAGCCTATGTACTTGTCAGTCCAACGTGTTGTTTTACTGATATGTTGTACTCAAAGAACTTTGTACTGAATGTTTGTAATTTTCTGAAACATTTCCTTAATGAGGAACTCTCTAGTCCTGTGTTAACATTTTTTTCCGGCATTTGTCTTTGCTCCAGGCTTTGTACTGATGTAATGTTTATGGCCAGGCAGTGCTGATTAAGCAGGTCGCAGAGTCACCTTTCTCTTTTAATTCCCAATTCATTTTGTCCTTTCCCTTTTTCGTCCCTCTCTCAGGCTTCATCGAATGACGGCTATGGAGCGGGAGGAGAAAGAGAAGGTGAAAAAGAGAGAGAAAAAGCTGGAGGACGAAGAGACGATGCAGCAGGCGACATGGGTGAAATACACTTTCCCCATTAAGCATCAGGTAATTTTCGCTATGGTGTTCTGGTTGCCAGATATTATGCACGTCCTGTAGGAATGTGGAAAGTGGAATTAGGAGCACCACTTGAATTTAATAAAATAAAACATATTAGCAAGCTGGTTTTATTTGAAAAGTACTGCTGTATTCAAGCCTTTTTGTCACTGTAAGATGAAACACCTTGCCAGTTTTTTTAAAAGTCTTGTATTATTTTGCACTAGGTGTGGAAACAGAAGGGAGAGGAGTACAGAGTGACTGGTTATGGTGGCTGGAGCTGGGTCAGTAAAACCCACGTCCCGCGCTTTGTCCCTAGACTACCTGGAAATACAAATGTCAACTATCGAAAAGCACTTGAAGGTATGCTTTTTTTTTTTTTTATGTCCATAGCCCTTTCCGGATGGGACTAAATTTACATGGGGTTCTGGGGTAATTTCTTACTTTACAGATGCTCCTCTGTGATTATATTTATATCCAGATCCGCCATGTCGCCATGTTTTTCTCCCTCCTTCCCTGAAAAAAATACGGGCAGGATTACCTACTGTCTTTCAGCCAACTCGGCGATCGTCTGAAAATTTCTGTCCCATCCAGAAACAAATCTCTGTGATTTTTCAGGCAGATGTTGTCTTGCGTAGGGGAAAAAAAATTGGCCACTGCTGCTAGCTGTATTTAGTCTCCTAGTGCGCGGCTCCACCAGACTCTTCTTTTGAAGGGTCGCTCATCTGTCTGCTTGGTCTAGATGGAAAATCTCTATACTCCATCTGGGAGAGCATTGTCTTCCGAAAAGAAACTAAAATCGATGAGAAAAATGAGATCCTGCAGGCTTATTAAAGGCTGATTATAATCACAGCTAAACATAACCTTACAAGCCTTTACTTTGTAGTTGTAATAAATGTAGGTAACACACACACGATCATGTGACGCAAACGTACGGGTTCATAGAAAACACACTTGTCCAATAGTAATTATAATACCGTCCAGTTGCATGAGTTTCATCAATGAAGAGACGTGTTTGTATTTCATTACAAACGGCACCATGATAAACTAATCCTATCCTATTAGGGCATGTATTTACATTTTTCTGTCACATTATCACTTTAACACAGTGCTGCTTATCTTTTTTCTTTCCGCTCGGCCCGTATTGTGTTTCACCGTCCATTTTATTGGGAACGTCTGAACACCTGCTCATGCATTTTGTAATGAGCAGCAGGCCAGTGGATAAAATCGTGTGGATAAAGGTCGCGAGCTTCCGTGAACGTTCATATCAAACATCAGAATGTCAGAAAAGTGTGTGAGGTCACTGAGTTTGCCTGGTTGTTGGTGCCAGACGAGTGTTTCCGGATTCCTGTTTTTGGCTGACACATCCAGTGTTGATCCCAGTGTGGTCTTCTGCTGCTTCTGCAGCCCATCCACCTCAGAACTGAATGACTTGTGCGATGCTTTTCTGATCTCCATGTTTGTACGGTCTGGTTTTTAGTTCCCTTAGACTTTCTGTATGCTGTCACTCTGCTCTCATCTCCACAAGGAATTTCCCCTCAGAAAACTGCTTGACTTGATTTTTATTTTGTTTGTTTGTTTGTCTTCCCCCACCATTCTATTTAAATGTTATAGACTGTTGTGCATGAACATGCCAGGAAATCAGCAGTTTCTCAAGGACTTAAATCAGCCCATTTGGCACTAAAAACCAGTTACTGAAGTTACTGAAATAACATTTTCCCAGTTCTGATCCTTGATGTGAACATAAACTGAAGCAAAGATTTTAGACATACATTGGCCGATTGGATAATTGCATGACTGTAATAAAGTGGACAGTCAGTTTGTACTGTACAGGGTGTCCCAAAAGTTGCCATAAATAGTAAAAATGGGAAACTGTAGCTAAATGTACCTTTTATTTACAAAATATTCTGTGTTGGTCACCTCCTTCTACAATATAATATAAAATATAACGTGCTATAAATATAATGTAAAATAAAGTTTGTTCATTTTTCCTATGTATGGAGATTTTGGGGACACTCAAGTACATTGTACTTTACTTTACTTGTACTTTTTAATTTTTTTTTCTTTACATATTCCTTGATATTGATTAACTCTCATATATCTTCTATTATCTGTGAAAACTGGATAGCCAATTTCGTAAGGGAAAAACTGAGTTGAGCTGTCCCCTCTATGTTCTGTTTTTCTAGCAGCTAATATTGGCAAGGAAAGTCAGACATCCTGCCCAGAGAAATGCCAAAACCCCATCCCTGAAACCCCAAAGGAGCACTCATCTAGAGAAGAGCAAACACTCAAAGAGGAGGATGAGCAAAAGGGAGAAAAGATGGAGGTGGATGAGAAGGATGTGGCTAAGAGCGATGAGCTTAACCAAAATGAAGGCTCTGAAAAGATGGACACCGGCACCCCTGACATCACTGGCCCCAGTGAAGAAAAAGGTATTGATATGGTAACAAGTGGAGTTCAGTGGATTCTTGTTTCATTTCCAATGTGTGTCAGTGAAAACAGAGCTATTCACTGTTTTGTTTTGTGTGTATGCTATAGAAGAATATAGAGAAATACTATATTTTGAACTATATCACTTAAGTTAACATTTTCTCTGCTTTTGTCTCATGATTGCAGTTAACAATAAAAGCACAGCTTCACCTTTGAAGAATGATCAGTGTGTGAAAGGGGAATCTGCTGATTGTGAAGAATCCAAAGTCAGTGCAGTAGTTCAGCCACAGACGTCATTTGAAGATGTGGTTAATGTCAGCCAGGGCTTTCAGCTACGCACTGCTTACAAGAAGAAGGGCAAGGGATCAAAGCTGGATGGTCTTCTAGAGCGGCGGGTCAAGCAGTTTGCCCTGGAGGAGAGGCAGAGACATGAGAAGCTCAAGCAGGTTCCTGGTTCTAAACCCACCGCTGAGAATTTGACACAGGATCAGAAGAAGGCCAGTCCATCTCTTAACCAGGAGCTTAAAACTGAAGGAGCTTCTTGTGAAGCTACAAAAACTGTTCTGTCTGATAAGGCAGCCAACCCAACAGTGAAGGAAAAAGACCCTGTAGTACAAAAGCTTGAGTTTGACCAAGATGAGCAGATGACGCTTGGTTCTTCAGAAGAGACTGAAAATCTTGATGTCAGACTGGAATCCAGTATAAAGACTGAAGCAGCTGCATCTCTTGCAGAAAAAGAGCAGACCATAGCACCTGAACCAGAGCACAAAACAGGGAATGGCACATTAATAAGTGATGCTGAGCTTAATGGAGGTTCTCGGAAAGATCTGGAAGACAGCCTTAACTTAAACAACAAAATGGCATGTCCGAAATTTGATGGTACAGAGAAGAAGGATACAAATGAAAAGAGTTCTTCCATGGAAGAGAACGGCTTAAGTATAGAAACAAATTTGCCAGTGCATGTCAATGGCCGAGATGGTTCAATGGATTCTCTGCCCACAAATCTGACCAATAATATCAGCTCTAAAGAAATAAAGCAGGGTGAAGAGGAAGAGACAAAAATGCTTTTCTCCAAGGATCCCATAAAATCACTTATGAATGGTGACCTGACTCAAGGCAGCCAGAACGAAAAAGCTCAGCCTAATGAGGAGATCCGTATGGACAAGTCAAACATGGAGTATCTGCCCTCTCAGAAAGTTTCCAGACTTGACAGCAACAACGAGAGCATAGCCGACTCTGCCATCAGTTCTTCTCCCTCCCGACTTTCCCCAGCAGAAACTTTAATGTCAGATGGGCTTAGTAACAGTACCAAGGTATCGCCAATGGAGACTTATGAGCCCAAGTTGAAAAGTCTTAGCCCGTCTCCTGTTCCGTCGACGGAGGAGTCCAGCCTAAGCAGTGACGTCGCTGAAAATAGCACTAACAGTGGTAGCGGGGTCAAGACCGTAATTACGCAAATCACCACTACTACCACTACGACCACGACAGTGTCCACCGAGTCACACACTGTGGAGGCTGTCAGCTTGCCTGCTAGTACCACTAACAGTACAGCTTCTTCAACGTTGACATCAGCCGACTCAAAAGTGGAATCCGCCATGTCAGTCTCTACTGTTTCCACTACCACCACCACCACGGTAACCAAGGTTGCAAACCCAACCCTTGGAGCCAAAGTTACAGAGCAGTCCAAGACCATTGTCACAGCAACGTTTACAGATGCTAAATCAGCACCCTCGAGTACCTCCGTGACCTCCATCACCCTGAGCAAGGAGTACTCCACCAGAGACAGAGTGCGGTTACTGAAGTTCTCCCGCTGCAAGAAGACCAGGTCTGGTACGGCTTTACCTTCGTATCGCAAGTTCGTAACGAAGAGCAGCAAGAAGAGCATTTTCGTGCTTCCCAACGATGACTTAAAGAAGCTTGCCAGGCGAGCGGGTATCCGTGAGGTTCCTGTCTTCAATTACAATGCCAAACCAGCTTTAGACATCTGGCCCTATCCGTCCCCAAGGCCCACGTTTGGAATCACGTGGAGGTCTGTAACTATTACTATGAGACATTGTAATAGATGTAATGAACGATGTTTGTACTATTATTGGAATGTACAAATTCCAAACCATGGTCTTGGAGAACGCCCTGTCCTGTGTATTGTAGTGTTTTCTGTGCTCTAACACCCCAAATTCAATTCAGCAGCCCTTCCTGAGATGAAATGGGTATGCTGAGAGTAGGGAAGACACTATAATGTGCAGGACAGGGAGTAATACAGCAACCTATTAATCTGGTTGTTCTTGTTCTTTCTTTTAACCCTCATGATTCCTTTTCTTAGAATGGTCCCATTTCTCTTTTCACAGGTACCGGCTTCAGACAGTAAAGTCTTTGGCTGGAGTGAGTCTGATGTTACGCCTGCTTTGGGCATGCCTCAGGTGGGATGATATGTCAGTGAAGCCCTCTCCTGCTGCAGGAACTACACGCACAGGTGAGTCGCCGTTATCCATCATCAGTACCTATTAAACCCACAGTATTTATTCACTTATCTCTTCCTCAACAGAAACATCCGACACTGAGATAACAACAACTGAGATTATTAAGCGCAGAGATGTGGGGCCTTACGGTATACGCTCAGAGTATTGCATCAGGAAAATTATTTGCCCCCTGGGTGTGCCTGAGACTCCTAAAGGTAATGCAGGCTCAAATAAGATATACGAACAGTGCATGCTTTCGAGTGTTTTTTTTTTTTTTTGTTTCTCAATCTGTCACCACTGAAATACCCTATTAACTGCAAGATATCACTGATTATGTTATCGGTGGAAGTTGTAGTGAACACCTTGTATATACAGACTCTTATCTGCCTCCATTCAGAGACCCCCACGCCCCAAAGAAAGGGTCTGCGCTCAAGTGCTCTGCGGCCAAAGAAACCAGAGCCCTCGAAGCAGACGGGGCCTGTTGTGATTGAGAACTGGGTGGCAGAGGAGGACCTGGAACTCTGGGAGATACGAGCCTTTACTGAAAGGTGATGTCTGCTGACTCTCCTGATAAATCTGTGAAAGATGGACTTGTCATCTTATCAAAATCCTCTTGATGCTTTTATAGATACGTTGGATTAAAAAAGATAGTTATTTATCATGCTGATTGTTCAACAGGGTTGAGAGAGAAAAGGCACAAGCAACAGACCCTACTAAGGTTAGTGTGCAGAAGACCGCAGAGGAGGTGAAGGCTCAGTTGGAAGCTCAATTAAAGCAACAGAGATTGGCAGCCCAGCAGGTGGGAAATGAGACGTGTGTCCATCAGAGGCGATCTGCTAAGAATAAGAAGATTTTAAAGATTTTTAATTAAAGATTTTTTTAGGATCCTCATTTAAAATAGACCTTGGTGTCACATGCGTTACTATTGTGCTGTTTTATTGTAATTAAGGGTCCAAGAATAATCCTTCTACCACTTCTTGTTCCTTTACAAAACGCAATTGGCAGCAAGTAATGTGTAAACACACTTCCTTACTAATCAGCCAAGACAAGTAGATGTCTTGCATTAGCCCTTTAACCTCCCATTAGCCATTTAAATTATTTGCATACGTGTCCTACACATTGGAAATACCATGTGCAAATGATGATGGTTATAATATATTAAAGGAATTTTGACTGTGTGGATACAACAGACCAGTGAAGTTTTAGGGTGTTGACCATGTGGAATAAGACCAGGTCTAGATTTTATTTATTGTTATCGATATTTGGAGTATTCTTGCAGTACAGTGCTTGTTTTATGTTGACTGTAGCCTCCTTGGGTTTGAGAACAGCCCTATATAAATGTAACGTTCATTCATTCAATTATTGTTCAAATTATGTGGCCAAATGGCAGTAACCTGGCTTTTTTGTTGAGGTTTTTCACCAAGCTTCTGGATAATTACTTTGTAGAAGCGTTTGGAGCAGCAGAAAACTCCAGGAATCACAACTCAATCCACCTTGAGCAGCACACCTACCAGCACTGCATCATCCACTCAGAAGGTGGTGGTAGGTTCTCTGTCCAGTCCAGTCACCCCTGGGACAAAAGTCGTACTTGCCACCAAGTTAGGTACTCCGGTGCAATTTCAGCAGGGAAAGAACTTCCAGCAGTCCTTTGCCTCCTGGGTCAAGCAGGGCCAAAGCAATACAGGTCAGTGATTTTGGGGTTAAAAGTGCTATTATGTTCATTAGTGAGCTTCTCTAGTAATCCTTTTCATACGTTGATGTCTTGTTTGCCAGGTCACACATCGATAGAACGTTTTTGCTTTTGGTGTTTTTGTTTAGCATACAGAGTTTATATGTGCATAGGATATATATGTTATATATTTTTGCCTTTTCATTTTGTTTTGCAGTCAAATGCATGGATGCTATCAAAGCAGCTAGAAATGCATATGTTCTAAATCAGTGGTGCCCACTTATCCAGTATTGATACACTTGGAGAAACAGCTAAAATGATTACGTGAGAAAATGCCAAATAAAAAAAAATCCTTGTACCTGGCTGAAAAAAACCTCAAACTTCTTAATGAGTTATGATGGATGTTGTGTTACATTAAATGAGTGGATGGTTGTGGGCACCACTGCCACACACCAGTTTTGCTGTGGCTGTTTTATGGAGGTGACCATTGGTCATGTGTCTTGCAGCCTCCACTACTTCCATTACCACAGTGGCAGCGAGTAGCATCAGCACGTCTGGGCAAACGTTCCAGATCGCTGCTACATCAGGCTTGATGACTGGCAATGTCATCACCGCCAAACTGCCTCTGCCGGCCAACAGCAAGATAGTCACAGTGAATGTGCCAACCACACAAGGAGGTAGGGCAGGCCTCTGCCCATACTGGCATGCTTTCTTTAATTAGGCCTGCCCACACACAAACACAGCCACGTTAGCAGCTCCTGTCAACCAAATGATGATGCAGCTGGGGGTTTGGCCATTGTTTTAGGCTTCAGTTTAACAAAGGAATGGTTTTGCAAAAGTACTGAACAGCAGTGTTTTTGTTTTATACGCAGTGACAGCCTGCTGCTGCTGCTGCTGCAGAATTTTATGAAATATCATGAAGTCACTCTGCAGAGGGCTTGAAACGATGGATTCAGGAAATGGAGACACATCATGTCTCCTAAAAAATAAAGATATAGAAAAGAGAAAGGCAGATTTAACTAGCTGAAGTTAAGCTAGATAGATTTTACAGGTTATGTAAACATTCACAATGTATTCTCTATTGATGTTTATGGCCAAGTATTTAACATTAATAATGTCGAGGTATTGATAGCTTGGTAAAGTTGATGTTGGCAAACTCTCTATTAAAATATTCCTGATTCCATTTCTAGATGAGTTTGTTCAAAAATTTCTCACAGAAGAGAAAAACGCCTGAAGTCGATGAGGAAGATAGTCAGGTAATGTTGTTTTAGCAAGGAGGGGATCGAGATTCATAGCTATGCCCTGAAGTTATGAAGGAAAAGAAATGCTATCTGCTTACAATATTTTAATGTTCTTGCTGGTTGCGTGATCAAATATTTGTGATGGGAGAGAATTATCTAACATTACTCTTTCTCAAATGTGACCTTATTAAACAAGTAGACAGATAGGAGTAGTGTAGCTGAGTGGAGCAGAATCCAGCAGGAAAGAGGGCAGGCAGCGAGGAAGGAAAATGAAGACTAAGCAAGGCTGGGGCCCTAAATGGGTAAACAAGACAAGCTTTCACCCCCAATTTTTTTAATACCACTCTGATCGCTGGTGTTCTACATGCATTCATCACCCAGGTACAACAAAACCCTTCCCCCCCCTGCTGCTGAAAGAAAATCCTAGAGGAATTTATTGAAAATTAATAAAGTTGTTATTGTTATTTTTAAGGTGGAAAGTTATTGCCATATTGTCAATGTGGCAGCCATACCCACTGAGTTTTATTTGATCTCTGGGCATGTTTGTACAGGTGCTGTCCAGGTGCAACAGAAAGTTGTGGGCATCATTCCATCCAGTACAGCTGCCACAGCTCAGTCATTCTCCTCATTCCAGCCCCGTTCGGGCAGCGTCAGCATCCGACCCAACACCAGCACCTCCACGCAGCAGGTATGCTTTACTTTGTGCATTCCCATGGATATGTTAATAACACCTCACTGTATTTTCCACATTATATAATTCATATAATTATTTAGTAGGTAAGGGCTTCACTCATCTGTGAAAGCCAGTCTTGCCATATGTTACTTGTGATAAGAATATATTGAAATACTAATGGCCAGACTTTTTCTATAGATCGCCACTACTGGAACCCCTGTCCGGCCCGGGATGACGGTGGTTCGTTCACCCCTCCAGCAAACCACAACTTTGGGGAAGACCATCATACGCACACCATTAATGGTTCAACAAGGTATTCTTCTTCCTCAGCTTTCCCAGACTAATAGTTGCCTGCTACAGTAATCCCTGTTTGTTGCTGTTGTCCTGTTTTTGCTAGTTTCTGTCTAATTCTCTCTCAGGTCAGGGTCAGCAGGTGGTAACTCAGATCATCCGAGGAACACCTGTATCAAAGGCTGTGAACAGCAGTACCCCAGCGCAGGTGGTGGGTTCTCCACCTCGATCCTCCACCCCCGGGCAGCCCCAGACTCCACAGACCCCCAGTGGCACACGACCACAGCAAGGCCAAGTTAAGCTCACCCTGGCTCAGCTAACACAGCTCACGCAAGGAGCTCAGGTTTGTACATATTCTTGTGCTCATTTCTTTCATTTGGTATTGTGCTTTGGCTTTCAGTCTTGTCACATTCCAGTTCTTCTGGAGAGGATTTTTGCAGTTAACTAAATTAAGCCCAGTACCTACTAGGAACATTTTGCATCTCTGTTTTGCTGGTCCACTTAGAGAGGGAATTTCATGAAATGTAACACAAATGTGATGTTTCCTGTTTCAGTCACTTCTGACTCAAGCTTCTTCACTTCTTTTATAAAAATCTTCTTATAATTTGTGAATTAATAGCATATACATTTGATGATTAACTCAGCTGAACTTTCCTACTTCTCTATGAAGGGTGGGAATCCAGGTTTGACTGTGGTGATCCAGGGTCAGGGGCAGACCACAGGGCAGCTGCAGGTCATCCCACAGGGTGTGACAGTGATCCCAGGTCCTGGTCAGCAGCTCATGCAGGCAGCTATGCCAAATGGTCAGGTCCAGCGCTTCCTCTTCACTCCTATGGCACCAGCACCAGCTACTCCAGCTCCTGCTGTATCCACACCCAGCACTGTAGCCACTCCTGCTAGCAACAGTATGGCTGCCACCACCACCACTGCCGGACCTACACCAACACGGCCAGGTAAGATCCGCAATATGTCTAAGAAGTCCTTCTTCATAATGAAGGATTTAGAGTGATACCGATAGATACTTAATGCCTTAATGAGAAATTCTTTTGTTAATGCCTTTGGTTGTATAAAATACCAGTAGCGTGTGCGTTTGTGTCTGTTTTTTCTCCAGCAATACAACCTGCAGCCCAGGTCTCGCCCATTATCCAACCCTCCGGCCTTCCCTCATCTCCACCCTCTAAATCCCAGCCTACGTTACAGCCAGCCACAACATCCCAAACACCAACATCTTCTGCTCCAGTTCCTGCTCTGCAAACGCAGTTTTCTTCACCACAGGCTCAGCTACAACCACAATCCCAAATCCAACCCCAAACTCAGTCACAACCACAAAGCCAGTCCCAAGCCCAACTACATCAAACCCAGCCACAAGCCAAAACCCAACCACAACTTCAAAGCCAGGTACAGCAACAACCCCAAATCCAGTCCCAACCCCAACTTCAAACCCAGTTGCAGCACCAAGTTCCATCACAACCCCAGTCACAGCTCCAACTCCAACCACAACCTCAACAGCAACCCCAGGCACAACTCCAACCCTTGCAGCAGCTTCAACCTCAGCAGCAGACTCAAGCCCACCCACAACTTCCGCCCCAACAGCAGCTCCAACCACAGCTCCAACTTCAGCCTCAACAGCAACTCCAATCTCAATTCCAACAGCAGCCCCAACCCCAGGCACAACTTCAGATTCAACAGCAGCCCCAACCCCAGGCACAACTTCAGATTCAACAGCAACCCCAACCCCAGGCACAACTTCAGATTCAACAGCAAATCCAAACCCAGCCACTACTTCAGCCTCAACAGCAACTCCAACCCCAACAGCAACCCCAGCCACAGCTTAAGCCTCAGCAGCAACTCCAACCCCAACTTCAGCCTCAGCAGCAACTCCAACCCCAACTTCAGCCTCAGCAGCAACTCCAACCCCAACTTCAGCCTCAACAACAACTCCAACCCCAACTTCAGCCTCAACAACAACAACTCCAACCCCAACTTCAGCCTCAACAACAACTCCAACCCCAACTTCAGCCTCAACAGCAACCCCAAGACCAACTTCAGCCTCAACAGCAACCCCAGCCACAACTTCAGTCCCAACAGAAACCCAATCTCCATCCCCAGCTGCAGCTTCAGCCTCAGCAGCAACATCAGTCTCAGCAGCAAACTCAACTCCATTCCCAGCTGCAACATCAGAGTCAACAGCCACAACTCCTGCCTCAACAGCCTTCCCATGTCCAAATGCCGCCACAACTACAGCCCCAACCTCAATCTCATTTGCCTGCTCAAACCCCAGTCCAGCCCACTTCTCCCTTACCTGTGTCTCATGTAGCCCAAGTGACTTCTCCCCCAACACAGGTAGCCTCCATTGCTGTAGCCCCGCAAGTAACCCAGACCACAGTAACTCAGGTTCGCCCTCAGATCCAGCTTCCCGCCCAACTTCTTAGTGTTCCAGGGATCCAGCAGCAAGTCCTGTCCCACATCCAGAACCAAGTGGCAGCACAGCTCCAGGCCCAGGCCCAGCATGGAACCCTTCCCCAGCAGATCAAACTGCAACTGCCTATCCAGATCCAGCAGCAGGGTGGGGGCCAAGTGCAGACACATCAGATCCAAAATGTGGTGACAATTCAGACAGCCAGTGTCCAGGAGCAACTCCAACGCATCCAGCAGCTGCGAGATCAGCAGCAGCAGAAGAAGAAGCAGCAAGAGGCTAAGAAGGAGCAGGCTCAGCAGGTTGCCAGCCAGAGTGAGCTGCTGCAGAAGCAGGTACAGTATTGGTAGATGCTCTCAACGACACTAATGTGCAGCCTGGACAGCAGGAAGATTTAAAAAGTGATTAGATAATCAAGTGCAAAAAAATGTAGGACAGGGAAACATTTTATGGCATTTTTTTGCAAGGAATGTTAGAAGACTATTGGCAATGGTTTCACTCTGGTTTCAGGTGGTCATGAAGCAGAACGCAGTCATAGAGCACTTAAAGCAGAAGAAAGCCATGACCCCTGCAGAGAGGGAGGAGAATCAGAGGTAAAAACAACACTGCACCACTTGCATCCATATTCTGACCCAACCTTTTTGATCAGTTGTTCACCATGTCGGGTGTACGCTTTCTGTGCAGGATGATCGTGTGTAACCAGGTGATGAAGTTCATTCTGGATAAGATCGACAAAGACGAAAAGCAGGCAGCCAAAAAGCGGAAGCGGGAGGAGTCAGTGGAACAGAAGCGCAGCAAACAGAATGCCAGCAAGCTCTCGGCTTTGCTCTTTAAACACAAAGAGCAGCTGAAAGCTGAGATCCTGAAGAAGAGAGCGCTGTTGGATAAGGAGCTACAGGTGGAGGTGCAGGTGAGAGCATTGCAGTAGTAATTGTCCTTAGTTAACTGATGGAGTAGAACATGAACGTTTTTAATCAGACAGTGCTCCAGTATTTAGAACTTCTTTCTTTTCCACTCTTACATTTCTGTTTCCCCATGGCTCTCAGGAGGAGCTGAGGAAAGATCTGAGCAAGCTGAGGAGAGAGAAGGAGAAAGCCCAGGCTGCAGCGTCTCAAGCAGCTGCAACAGCCATCAGTGCCCAGGCGGCCTCACTGTCCACACACTCCTCCCCGGTCACATCGCCCCCCTCCAGCCATAAACGCAAACGAGAAGAGGAGCGAGATACAGCCTTGTCCAAGAGCAAGAAGAAGAAGATGATCTCCACCTCGTCAAAGGACAGCAAAAGAGACACAAAGCTGTACTGTGTATGCAAAACACCCTACGATGAATCCAAGTAAGGATTTATGAAACCAAATGGCGTCAAAGCTTTCAATTTCATGTTCTAATATGACTTGCTTTTTTCTGGGAATTGGAAATTGTTGCTCATAATTAAATAAAGTAGATAGAACCTTGTTAGAAATAAGGCAGTTATGCTAAGTGGTCCTCAAAATAAGCATTTGAAATTTCCAGACACTAAAAAACTGTTTAAACTGGTTTTGTTAATTTGGTTACAGGTTTTATATTGGCTGTGATCTCTGTTCAAACTGGTACCATGGTGAGTGTGTGGGAATCACAGAGAAGGAGGCCAAGAAGATGGATGATTACATCTGTGCAGAATGTAAAAGAGCGCAGGAAGGCAGCTCAGAGGAGCTCTACTGCATCTGCAGAACACCATACGATGAGTCCCAGTGTGTGATGGGTTTTTATTATAATTATTACTTTTTTTTTTTTTTTTTTTTTTTGGTCTTCTGTCTGTTCCTTATACGAGCCTCATTAACATGTCTGATGATGAAGTAAACTGTGAAACAAATCATCTTTCTTTGTTTTATTTTTTGGATATCTTGCATATTGGTAAAGAAAAAAGATATATACAGGTCATGCTGAAGATTGGACTTGGACTAGTTCTTTTTATTAGATTCTGAGGCTGATAGAAACATGTAATTTTGTGTTTAGGTTCTACATTGGCTGTGACCGCTGCCAGAACTGGTACCATGGACGCTGTGTGGGCATTCTGCAGAGCGAGGCGACTCACATTGATGAATACGTGTGTCCTCAGTGCCAGTCTACAGAGGAGGCCATGACTGTCCTTTCCCCTCTCACAGATAAGGATTACGAGGGTTTGAAGCGAATCCTCCGCTCCTTACAGGTGATTAAGTGCCAGGTGGAATAAATTAAGTCTTTTTGCAATGCAGAGGGTTTGCATGTGACTTCACTATAGGCAGACACACTGCAGTTGCACCTACTGAGTGGCAGAAACATTAACTTACTGGGTGGCACTGTTAGAGTTCAGGTTGAATGCTAAGGGGACCCTCTGATTGTCACCAGATATTTTGCACAATGATTTCAACAAGGAGCTGTTTCCACATTTCCCTAGCAGTCACCTTCCACCCTGTTGACCCTGTTTACTCTCTGAAGATTCCAGAGTTTGCAGTGCTAATGCAGTTCCACTCAAATTAGGTCATTTCTGCTCAATAGGTCTCTCAGCTAATTAAATTAATTATTATTAAACATAATTAACTAAACATGACTAGATACAGAATCATGAAAATATTGCTACATATTGTATATCTTCATATTCTATCACCAGCAGCTTAGCTTTTTTTTTTTTTTGTCTGGACAGTATGAAATAACAGATACCACCCTAGGATACAAGGCTCATGTAAGTGCTGTGGTGGTTTTGTGATTTTTGAAATGTCTTATCTGTCCTTCAGGCCCACAAAATGGCATGGCCGTTTCTGGAGCCAGTGGACCCTAACGATGCTCCAGATTACTATGGGGTCATAAAGGAACCAATGGGTAAGAGCATTTCTGATTATTTTAATGATTTGTCTTACCAGGAGTTTGTATCTTGTGGCAAGCCCTGTGAAGATATGCTGCTGTTTTTTTTCCACTGGGAACATGTTAAAAAAATAAGACTATAAAAAAACTTTAAGTGTGCTAGTGCTGGGAAAGTGTATATATACGTTCAGGAGCAAAATCAGGGCACTGCGACATGCCTTACTTTTAATAAAATTGATTAATTTCTGACCTCCGATTGCACCATCAGTGAAGCTTGGAATTTAACAGTTGCCTTTTGAAATTATATTATTTAAACAGGAATAGCATGCAAGTCCTCATAAGTACAGTCCAAACATGTATTAATAAAATAAAAATGTTGTCTTTTTTACATTGCTAGGTGTAGATCATGATTATAGAGCAGTGCAGCCATCCTGGCAGTTCTCGTTTCTTTTGACTACTTACTGCTACGTTAAATCAGTGTATGTAAAATGTAATTTTATCCTCCTGCTCTCGTGTACAATAAAGCAAAGTGAGCAGGAAACGCTTCAGTTTATTTTCTGTGGTCGGAGAAGCTGACATAAGCAGAAATAGCTGGTTCTGGTTTTATAATTACACATGGACTAGTAATGCTCTGTATGATCTGCAGTTATTACAGAAGTAAAATCCTTTATCTCCTGTTCTCACCAATAGATCTCTCCACAATGGAACAGAGGATACAGAAACGATTTTACAGCAAGCTAACGGAATTTGTAGCGGACATGACCAAAATTTTCGACAACTGCCGTTACTACAACCCAAGCGACTCGCCTTTTTACCAGTGTGCCGAGTTCTTGGAATCCTTCTTTGTACAGAAGCTCAAATCTTTCAAAGCAAGCAGGTAAGAATGGCTTCTGGGGAAACGGGAGTCTAGCTTTTCTTTTGTGCTTTGTGATTTTTTTTTTTTTCCACTTAAAGGTTTTTCTTCCTGTCTCTCTTAGATTTCACTTACATGTTTGTGTGTGTGTGTGTCCATGAAATCATAATTATTGTTTTAGAGCGTTAGAGAGGTGTTTTTGGCGTATAATTCTATTAGCACTGTAGACCAAGGAAGCCAATATATACAGGGGTTAGACAATGAAACTGAAACACCTGTCATTTTAGTGTGGGAGGTTTCATGGCTAAATTGGACCGGCCTGGTGGCACCAGTTAAGAGCAGAGTGTGAAGGTTCAATTAGCAGGGTAAGAGCACAGGTTTGTGCTCAAAATATTGCAATGCACACAACATTATGGGTGACATACCAGAGTTAAAAAAAAATTGTTGGTGCACGTCTTG
>JAOVYV010000024.1:16706882-16717925 GCA_025674545.1 Hassar affinis
AATCTCTTGGTATGCTGAAGCATTAAGAGTTCCTTTCACTGGAACTAAGGGGCTGAGCCCAACTCCTGAAAAACAACACCACATCATAATCCCCCTCCACCAAACTTTACACCTGGCACAATACTTGGAATTCACGGATCTCCTGAGAGCGACTCATTCTTTCACAAATGTTTGACAGTTTTATACACCTGTAGCCATGGAAGTGATTGGAATTCAATTATTTGGATTGGTGAGTGAATACTTTTGGCAATATCATGTAGACAGACAGACAGATAGAGCCAGCATTATTTGGCTAACCAGATATTTATGGCATATACACCATTACTGGGCAGGAAGAACAGTGCTTTTACAGTTCAGCTTTTCACATAACTGCCCATTTTCTCTCATGCAGGAGTGGAAACATCTGCTCTAGCTTTAGACCTCAACACCTCTCCTCCACCCATGGCCTCTGAGGCCTCCAAAGAAGAGATAAATGAAGAGACCCCACCTAATAGTGAAAAGGTTGAATGTAGTAAAAACACCACTAATGAAAAAGATAATGATAATGATAATGATAATGATGATGATGATGATGATGATATGGATGATGATGATGGGGATGATGATCAGAAGGATAATGCCAGTGACAAAGAAGAGGACGAGGATGTTGTCAACCATCTTCTTGATGCCTTAACTGAAGAGGAGGATGAGGAAGATGAAGAGGGCATTTTGTTGAAGACTGTAGAAAAGAAATGTCCCTACTGCCAAGACTGTTTTGATAATGGAATTGGACTGGCCAATCATATTAGGGGTCACCTGAACAGAGTTGGAGTCAGTTACAAGGTTAGACACTTCATATCCCCAGAAGAGGTTAATGCCATTGAGAAGAAATTCTCCTACCAAAAAAAGAAGAAGAAAGGTAAGTTTAACCAGCTGTTTTGAGCTGTTTATGACATCTCTCTCTGGTTGGGGTTTTTGTCTCCCTCTTACCACTGCAACACAGAATAAAAGTAGCTTCCTTTAATTGCACACAGATGTAAACACTCAGTTGTTACCTGCTTATTCTCCATGACTCCTCCGCTGCCTTACACCTGGTGCATCATGCCCTCACTGCCACATTCCGACATTCATCTTTGAAATATATTACATAGAATTTACAGTATTTGTATTTACCAATCCAAGTACCAATCCTTAGAACATTATAATGTTGAAGTAGATTCATTAATTACCTTCTGCCACTATACACAGGGTGTCTGAAAACGATCTGTACGTTAAACATCTTTATTAAGCATTTATTCAATATGAAAAGACAACCAGGAAGTGTAGAAAATCTGGAATTGTCCCATTGACACTGCCACACTGGGCCTTGGTTGTCTCAATATAAGACATTCCCAAACAGCTGGATTGACCATAGAGATACCGTTCCTTGTCTGCCTAGATCACTCTGACATCACAGTCTCTTTTTTTGGATATTCATCAAAGGTTGTATGTGGGTTACAGGCAGTGATGATCTGAAGGCAAGAATCACAGCTGCTGTTGAAAGCATTGATGTGGCTATGTTACAGTGTACATCTGGAGGTTTTGCACATGACTAATGGTGTTCATATTGAATGTTGAACTTCATTACTCTAAGAAAAACCTGTTGGGTTTTGTGTGTATAAATATAAATGTGTGTTAATACAGTTTTCTTTTAAAATCAAAGTTATAGAGATCATTTTCAGATACCCTGTGCTTTGGTTTTTTTTTTTTTTTGAGGTTTGGTTTTAGTTTTTGCTTCTGTGTCCTTCTGTTTCTGGCCCTGATCTTCTGGATGCCCAATGACCAGTCGCTAACTTTGACCCAGCGACCTTCAGTGTGATGCGCTGTGAGTTCTGTAGCGCTGGCTTTGACACCAGGGCCGGCCTTTCCAGTCATGCTCGTGCTCACCTACGAGACTTTGGCATCACCAACTGGGAGGTAACTGCTTCACCCATTAACGTCCTCCGTGAGCTCTTCTCTAAGCGGCCTGACCTTGCTTTATCCATTACCCCTGCTTTTAACCCTGAGGCACAAGATAAGAAACCTTGTAAAGAAGAAGAGGAGCCTGTGGTAATAAATGATGAAGAAAGTGGAACTTCAGAACCAGTGCTGCAGATATCTGCATCTCCTGCTCAGCATTGGAGAGAGAGCCAGAATGATGGTGAAGTTGATGGTGAGTGGACTGGATCTTTACAAATAGTGAAACCACATGTGGTTCTGCACTTTGTCTAAGCTAAGTTCTTTCTCTTAAAGCATTTGATGTAACCCTGGTTTTATTTGGCATTGAGGCACATGTACTTTCTCCACAATAATGCTCAGTTCATATAATTGATGTCTGATGTTTAATCATACTCTCTGCTTTTACTCAACTGGTCATGATGTGACATGGGCACACAAAAAATAGTGGAATATTGTCTGACTGTAGTTCTCCTTGCTTTGTTTATAGTCTTATAGGGTATTCTATGGAAAACCTTGATTTTAGTGCCATCACAATTACGTATGAGCCTGCATATTGCTGTCTGGTATCACTAAGAGCACAGCTAGTCCACATTCTTTTATAAGGATATTTTGGGGCAGTTTCAGCCTTACACAGATTACATACATACCTGACACAGGGGTGGTCTGGTGTTGCAGTGGGTTGCATTGCTGCCATATAGTTCAGGTGTTCCCAGCTTGATCCTGAGCTCAGATTGCTTTCTGGGTGGATTTACACAGTTTCACAGTTCTCCTCATGACCACATGTGTTTTCTTGGGGTTCTTCAGTTTCTTCCCACTTCCCAGAGTAGGTGGATTGACTATATTAAATTGCCATTAGGTGTGAGTGGGTGTGTGAATATGTGTATGCTGTCTTATGCACAGTGCTCCTGGGACAGCCTCAGATGACTGAAACCTGACCAGGATAAATGGTTATAGAAGATGAAAGAATGAATTAAACCTTTGAATGATTTAGTCTATGGAAATTTTTACCCAGCCCTGGATAGAAGAGCAGTATTGAGATGCTTCCTGTAATGCCTAACATGGTTGGCCACACATATAGAGGGATCTTGGTCCATTCCTCCATATAAAACGTGTTACATTTTTTATATTCCCAGATATGGATGTCTATCTTCAATTCAGACCACAGGTGTTCATTAGGCTTCAAATCTGGACACTGTAATGGCCAAGAGAAAACAAACTTGCAAGCATTTCTATGTTGATCTGGATCTGTTTGAGGTTATGTTGAAAATTGGTTTCACTTATTGAAAGCTGTGTTGCGTTGGATGCACAATATATACATATACAGCACCATTCAAGAACACCACTGTCCATCTTCACCATCCTCCTCAATTTGTGTAATTCATTAACAATTCTGAGAGTTCAAATTCCCAAACCAGCAGAACCACCACTGGGGCCTTGAGCAAACCCTTTAAGACCAAGTCCAAGTTTGTTATTAATAAAATTTTTATTTTCAAGCATATTAATTTCCCTGGAATCTTACATTCCTAGTTTAAAATGTATAATGTGATTTTAAGAGTTTATGTTTGTTAGATATACAAACCCCAATTTCTAAATTTGTTTATATCTAACAAGTAGAATTAAGTTAATCTTTGAAATCACTGAACATCTTTTATTTTGTCTGTTAAATAAAGGTTCAAGTATATTAACAAAATGCAGTTTTCAGTTTTCCCAGCATGTCTGGAAATTGGGTTTGTATACAATGTTATGACTGAATCCATCAGTAGTAGCAGTAGTACAGCCCTACCTATTTTGAAGCTGTCGATTACTTTAGCCTCAGTAATTGCACTTAATGTTCTGATCTTCTGTTGGTTTCCTAAATAAGAGATCTTAATGACTTTTTGCTTGAGCATTGTTATCGAGCCATTACCCATTATGTATACAGCTTCTTTAATTGGACTTTACCTTGTAAAAAAGTTTGTGTATGTTAATTTGTAGGTGGGAACAAAAATGGGGAGGGAGATGAAAAAATGCAACTGCAGGATGACTTTAACTCCAGCCCGGGATCAAATAGCTCAGCTGCTGCAGAAGAGCCCGAGCCAAAAGGTCAGCCTAGTTCTTCAGTGCAATGTGTTTACATTAAGAAAACAGTTAAGAGTTTTGAAAGAAATATCTGCTTAATTCATGGCTGAGCTGTAGTGTCTATTTGTGCTCCCTTGTTGACCGACAAGGAAGATATTAAAATCTTAATACAAAGCCTTCAGGATCTTATTTTAAATAGTTGCACATGATTATCAAAAATCACTAACTGATTTGACTGTAATAATTGTAAAAAGTTTAATTGTCCACAATGTAATTTTCTCCAGGCTCCAGTCTGCTGAAGTGTAAAGTCTGCTGTGCCCTGTTTGAGACACGGCGAGGTTTATCCAGCCACGCTCGCTCTCATCTGCGCCAGCTAGGTGTGGGTGTGTCTGAAAGCAGTGGGGCACCTATCGATCTCCTCTACCAAATAACCAAGGAGCAGGCCACTGACTCCCACTCGTCAGCCACACACTCACCATCATCATCACCCAAAAACACTCACCATCATACTTTCTGCGTTCCTATGCCAAGCCCCAGCAGGAGCGCAGAGTCTGAAGATGAATCACAAGACATTAAACCCCTCTCACTTCTGTGTAGTGTAGCAAAATCTCCTGCCTCCCCAAGCAGCCCCTCACCATCTGGTTTGCAGCCATCTTCTCCATTTGGGGGGTCTCCATCCCCCTCTCATTCTCTGTCTGCTTCCCCATCCCCAGTGCTGAGGAAGGCCCCAATTTCCTCATTGCTGCCTGTGTCTTCCCAACTGCGCTCCCATGAGCACAGGACTATGTCAAGGGCCCACAATTCAGCCTTGTCTACTGCACCATCCAGGTCACTCTGGACACCACAAGAAACAGAGGCTCCCCTCAATCTCAGTGAGAATGCATTAATGCTCCACTTTTGATTTAGTTCATTAGTATTTTATACAACTATGGGAAGAACATTTTTAAATATCTAATAAAGGGTAAGCTAATGGGTTAAGTGGGGATAAAAAAACACTATTTATATAACTGATTATATAACTGATTAAAATTCAGTTGGCCGTTGTGATGCAGGACAATTCACTTGAAGTTTATTTAACTGGTAAAAGAACAAAGAAAAGATTTTCAGTGTTTTCAATGATGAACTTAATTCTATTTGTTAAATATAAACTAATTTAGAAATTGATGCCTCTAACACACTCAAAAGTTGGGACCGAGGTGTGTTTACCACTGGGTCACATCATCTTTTTTAAGCTATATTTTTTAATCATTTGTGAAGTGAAGATACTAATTGTTGCAGTTTTGCAAGTGGAATTTTTGCTCATTCTTGCTGTGAACAAGACTTGCTCTGATCAACAGTCCTTGGTCACTGTTGTCTGATTCTCCTCACCAACATGCGCCATACATTTAGACATACACAAAATAGGAGACAGATCTGGACTCCAGGCAGGCCTGTTGAGCCACACTGTTGTAACTCATGCAGAATGAGACCTGGCATTGTCCTTCTGAAATATACATGGAGATCCTTGGAAAAGATGTTGTCTTCTCGGCTGAGTATGTTTCATAAAGTGGTGAACCACGACCCCTTCTTGCTGGCAAAGTCTTAGCTTTTGGTGGATGCTCATTTTATACTAAATCTTTATGACCTCATCTGTTACCAGTTAAACTGATAATGGAGTTTATGGATTTTGGAGTGTGTTGCAGTCATCAATTCCTAAATTTGTTTATATTCAACAAATAGAATTAAGTTCATCATTGAAAACACTGAAAATCTTCACTGAAATTCTTTGTCCTTTTGTCTGTTAAATAAAGGTTCAGTTTTTATTGCATTTCTAGAAAGTTTTTGGAAATGTAATTAAGATTACAAATGTTAACAACATAACTTAGGACAATACAAAGTAAAGTAGTCTGATGGGTCTGCATTTGTTCCTTGTTTTTATTTTTTAATGCAAGGTTTGGTTCTACTTTTGGGTAAGCTAAAGTTACTTGGTCATCACCCAAATGCACAAGATGATAGTGACTCTTAGATTAAATACAAATGTAAATTGTTATCCATATGCAGTTTCATATACCTTTAATGTATCTAATAGCATCTGTTCCTCTTGACGTTTTACAGCCACTCTCCCCTTCCTCTTTCTTTCCCTCTACTCATAGCAATGGATATGGATTCTAATGCAGACATCATATGCAAGCTGTGCGGTGCCTGGTTTGAAACACGCAAAGGCCTCTCGAGTCACGCACGCGCCCACCTGCGTCACTTTGGTGTGGAATACTCCGAGTCCAAGGGGTCCCCCATCGACCTGCTGAACACCCTCATCCTAACTGATGACTTCAAGCGTAGAGCTACCTCCTTCCGCTCTGACAGCCCAGAGGACCTCAGGGTCCATGGACACAGCGTGGCTCCTCCCTCTCCCTCCACGTCCACACCTACTTCTGCTTCCAAGAGGCCCTTCCTCTCCAACTCTGTCTTATTAAAGAACACATCATTAAAAAGTGGTGTTGGCTCCAAAGCTACCTCCTCATCTTCTTCTTCCTCCACCCACACCTTGCTGAGTCCACCCACCAAGAAACTGAAACCTTCTTCACAGCAGGTCTTCCGTTTGAGTGGCAGAGAGATGATGTCCATTCCTATAGGTAACTTGATATGTTATATTATGCTTTTCTGTATGCAAATTTTAACATAATTGTTGTGGAAAAGTTGTTGTTGGAAGTAAATTCAGAGTTTTTAGGTGAAGTACTATCATAAAGTGGGCTCCTTGAATTTCTTATAATAGCTTTCATGAAATTGTATGAGATTAGAGCAGAGTAAATAGACAAGAGGAATTGAGGACAGACTATTTAAACTTTTGTGAATTTGTGAATATATATATGAATATATATGAATAATTCACCTTTTCCTTTATGATTGTAGGTGAACCAATGAAAGATGTGTGTTGTGAGTTTTGCGGTGAGCTTTTTGAGAACCGCAAAGGCCTTTCCAGTCACGCCCGTTCCCACTTGCGTCAGCTGGGCATCACTGAGTGGTCTGTGAATGGGTCGCCCATTGACACGCTACGTGACCTCATAACTCGCCGAGGTTTGCCGTGTGTCATGCCTCTTAAATCCTTGAAATCATCCTCATCTTCTTCAAGCCCAGGATCCCCTCGGAGCTTACAGCAGTATTCTTCCTCATCACAAGGTGTCCTTGGCCGTCAGGCTTTCTCTTACAGTCAGCACCAGCCTGCCAAGATGGCAGTATCAGCACCTGTCACCAGCACCTCCCCAACAGTGCTAATGGTTAAGCCCAAACCAGAACCTGAACAGGTGGAAGTTACTTTGTCTGGAGGGGAGCATGAAGGTTATAGCTCTGAGCCACTGCATCCGAGCTGGATGAGCTCAGATAATGCGCATCCCATCAGCATGTGTAAGTAAAAGATTTGTAATGCATTTCCCTTCTGAATAAGTGGAGTGGAGATCAACATTCATAATTAGAAAGTCCTGTTGGCTTGCAAATTCTATTTCTAACTCATTGCTTTTCTCATTTTTACTTCAACACAAGTCTTTAATCTCCTTCATGTTACTCTGTACTTTTCCAGTAATGACCCAGGAGAGGGAGCCCTCCCGTGATATCCGTTGCGAGTTCTGTGGTGAGTTTTTTGAGAACCGCAAAGGCCTCTCCAGCCATGCCCGCTCACACTTACGCCACATGGGTATCACTGAGTGGTCTGTCAATGGCTCACCCATCGACACATTGTCTGAGATTATGCGGAATCAGGGCACCACGCCAGCTTCTGTTGTGTTAGGTGTAAAAGAGGAGCCAGGGCAGGAAAGCTGCTCACCCTGGGACAGTCAAGGGTATCAGCCATCCAGAGTTTCCCCAAAGGCACCCATTAACCTGCACCACTCCAGCTCACGCCTCCATAAACATGGATTTGGGCAAACAGGGCTGTCAACTACCCCTCCAGCAGGGAAGTTAATTGGTATGAAACCCACTGGAAAAAGGGTGCTGGGAACCGAAGGACACCTTAGCCAAAGGTCACAACCGACCCAGTCAAAAACATTCTCACCCCCACCACAGGACTTCTCTTTTAAAGGAAGAACACAGTCCACAGACAAGTATGGGGTAGGCCGCATAGGTAAGAGTGTAATTTTATTGTCAGATTACTCAGTAGTTCTTCACAAGACATTTCAACAGTTTTTATTTTAGATTTAGGATAGTTAATGAATTGATAATGAAGTTAATTTCAACATATTTTTATCTAGCTTTGTAATGTCCTCACATAATACTGGGTTTATGATTTGTAAGATTTGTTTATGATTTATGATTCTGTGGCCTTCCTTAGATGCTAGCTGTGAGTTGTGCGGTTTTGCCTTTGAGAACCGGAAGGCTTTGGCCAGCCATGCTCGGGCTCATTTGCGACAGTTTGGTGTGACGGAGTGGTCTGTGAATGGTTCACCGATCGAGACACTGAGTGCCTGGATGCGCAGCCGGCCACAAACGGTAGCCGAGCTGCACCGTAGCTACCTATCAGATGGGCACGTTGCCCAAAAGAAGGTACAAAATGCTCCTGCTATGTTGCGTGAACAATAACAGTATTGATAAATGTGTAATCATGTATTTCACCTTGTTTCTTTGTTACAAAGTATAATTTTAATAATTGTACACCAATGCTCTGTTAGTCTTGTCAAAAGCTTCTGAAGACTCTGAAAGAGTGGAATAGTGAAATATATTAGAGAATGCAGTATGATTTATTAAAAATATTTAAAAAACTTCTAGCTGACTCAATATTGCAGCATAGTGGGCAATTACAATTAATCTGCATTGTTGCTTTTGATATGGCCATTCTAGTTATTTTACTTGCTTTGCTACATTTGTTTTGCAGAGGCGTAGTTCTTCTTTCTCATCATTATCTGATTCAAAATCCATATCCACTGTATATCAGAAGCAATCAGCAACCCAGTGGCCATCTCTAACACTGTCCCGTGGGAGGACTGTTGAACGTCAAATGATGAATAGTTCGTGGAATTCATTATCACGGGCTGTAGAGGTAAAAAATCGAAATGGGACCTCTTTTCACCATGGCATCCGTACCCAGGATAGGGGACATCACTCTAGCATTGCTCTTCCACATGTGCAAGTGGCCAGGAGTGAACTTAATGTCCGGGTGACACGAGGTAAGAACACCTCAGTGATATACTCTTACAAATACGAAAAGCAAATTGCATCTGACAGTTCACTTTTAATGTCTTTAGTTTATGTATCTTAGTTTTAGTGTCTTGGTTGCCATATTAAATAGATTAATGCTATTTTAATTCAATACAAATTTATTTATATAGCAAATAATTTGAACAATGCCCATTGTCAAAAAGCAGCTTTACAGAACTGTATAAATTCTGGATTTCTTCAGGTCACCCTACAGACCGTTATTTGGATTCAGGTCTGGGTTCTGACTAGGCCATTCATAAACACTGAGCTTCTTTCGGTTAAGCCATTCCTTTGTTAATTTGAATGTATTCTTTGGGTCATTGTCGTGCCAAAGGATGAAATTCCTTTGCATGGCTAGCTGACTAGCAGTTGCCTGAATGATTTGCACTAAAATTCCTGGTAGCCACCATACCCCAAAGCCCCAATGCTTTTGTCTTGTAAATTTTGGAGGGCGTTCCTGTTCTTGGTAATGTCATTGTGGTGCCCAAAATGCTTCTGATTATTTAGTTTATTTTAACGTTTTTTAAGCCACCTGTACCTCTGATCATTCATGCAGCTATCCAATCAGCAAGTCATGCTGCAGCAGCACAAATGCATAGAACCATGTAGATGGAGGTCAGGAGCTTCATAAAGTACATATCAAACATTTAGAGTTTACACAGAAGGTGCAAAAAAAAACAACAAAAAAGACCGTTTTGTGAACAAAAGCGCCTTGTTAATTAGAGTGGTCAGTGGCCAGTCTCAGGTAACTCGAATAACCACAGTTACAGAACTGCTGCTCATTGGATGCTTTTTGTTTTTTGCACCATTCTGTGTAAGCGCTAGAGAATATTGAGTATGAAAATCAGCAGTTTCTGAAATACTCAAACCAGCCCTTCTGACACCAACCACTATGACATGGTCGAACTTAGTGCAATCACATTTTCCCCCTTTCTGATGTTTGATGTGACTCTTGACTTATATCTACATGATTTTAGGCATTGTGCTGCTGCCACATAATTAGCTGATTAGATAACTGTATGAATGAGTTGGGGTAAAGTCAATGGTAAATGTATAATTTCAAATATAAATTTTAGCCAGGTTTTACAACAGCTTTCAGTTATGTCCTTAAAATGCATTTGCAAATATATCAGAGAATTTTATTAATTTAATTTAAATACATTTGTACATATCAACTTGATATTATTATGAGAAAAATATGCTGAGAAATGTTTAAAATAACTTTTGATTTATATAGTCATGGTCACACTGGAAATATGCTGATAAGCTTTGTTAATATTTCTCATCGCTTATTTTATTTAACTAGGCATTGAGCGACGACCCCTAAAACATCCATCACATTCTGATGGAGGGGAGAGAGAAAGCTGTCCTCCCAAACCACCTCGGACTAGTACTGTTCCTGCCCTTGTGCCAAAGCCTCCTTCCACCCCTCTGGTCAAACTTGTGGGTAAAATATACTCCCTCAAGTGCCGGTGAGTTGTATCTACTATGTTTTTAGGTCTCAACCAATAGGTGGTGGAGGCATTATGTTTTCTGTTTGTCTGTGTGTATGTCTGTCCAACCGAATTTCTCTTTAGTGTGATATCTCAGGAATGAGTGCTTATATGT
The DNA here is from genome assembly GCA_025674545.1 of Hassar affinis. Classification (NCBI taxonomy): domain Eukaryota; kingdom Metazoa; phylum Chordata; class Actinopteri; order Siluriformes; family Doradidae; genus Hassar; species Hassar affinis. The sequence continues at coordinate 16,717,668 of JAOVYV010000024.1, forward strand.
TTGTAGGATTTATATGAAATTTTCATTGTAACCAGCAGAACTTATTAGATTTTGGAATTGATCCAGACAGGGTCAAGTAGATACAGGGGCAAGACAATCTACAGGGGTTAGACAATGAAACTGAAACACCTGTCATCTTAGATCACAATAATTTATTAGTATGGTGTAGGGCCTCCTTTTATGGCCAATACAGCGTCAATTCGTCTTGGGAATGACATCTACAAGTCCTGCACAGTGGTCAGAGGGATTTTAAGCCAT
>JAOVYV010000024.1:16726636-16737731 GCA_025674545.1 Hassar affinis
TTGCCGGCTGGGCACCGGCTCCCCCATGACCCCGTAACTGGGAATAAGCGGTACAGAAAATGACTGACTGACTGACTATCATAATTATTATCATAATTTGGCTATTATTTGGCTATGTACATTGTTTCATTACAGCTTTCTGCTGAATATTGTGTTGGCTGGCACTAATACAATTAGAAGTCTTTAAAATGCAGCTGCAACTTTCAACAGCCTTATGAGCAACGATTTACAAAACACTACACTATTTAGATGGCATTCTTTGTGTTCAAAATGTTCAAATGCTCTATAACATTAGCTCCAGTGGTCATGCACAGTCAGCATGTTAACAAGCAGTAATATTTCAGCCCAAAACACTGTTGCTATGTCTGACATTTACATTTATGGCATTTGGCAGATGCACTTATCCAGAGTGGCATTACATTTAAAAGATTTATGCAGTAGAGCAGTTGAGGGTTAAGGGCCTTGCCCAAGGGCCCAGCAGTGGCAGCTTGGTGGTGCTGGGATATGAGTTCATGACCTTCTGATCAATAGTCCAACATCTTAACCACTTAGCTACAACTACTCCACTGCTGCTGTATGTATATCTTCGGAAAGAACAATGATGCAAATACAAAGATTGCAGCATGGCACAAAGTCACAGTTTAACTGCCTAAAGGATGATGGTCAGCGCTGGTCCCTAGGCATGTCAGGACAGGATTCTCTATGGAAATTGAGCCAGTTTGTTTAAACATGTTAGAAAAATGCAGAAGAGACTAGAACCCGCCCCCTCTCTCTCACATACACACACTATTATATGTGTCCTCCCCTGTTTTTCGAGTCTGGCTTATATGGGAAATGTTTATATTGGCCACATGCTGAGGTTCTGACTTCTTCTCAAAATGCCACAGTTTGTTTGGAGAAAAACACAACAAGGAATATGTTAAGCTTTTCCCTCGCACAAAAACCACCTCTGTTTAAAAGAGATTTGCCAGTATCCAAACAAATATGACAAGGAGACAGCACGTGTCTCAGCTTCACTGTTTTTCGGCTTCCTTGGTTATTTGGACCCCGAGAAAACCATATGTGTCTCTATTTATCGACCTTCTGCCTGTGAATAATTTTTGTCCAGTCTCTTTCACTTTCCCTCGAAGACTTCAAAAAAGTTTTGTATTGGAATCAATCATCCATGATGGTCAAATATTTGTGTTAGCTATTGAACCTAAAACAACTGCAGGATAATTTCAGCCAAATGCATGAACTCTCATCACTAATCATATGCTGCAGTTGTGATTGCAGTCAAACTCTATATACTTTATGACATAATATGATATTGCTTTGGCCACTGTTGAGTCAAGACCATGTCTAAAACTCAAGTGCTTATGTAAAAGCCCCTATTACTTGGAAGCCACTACATTATATGAATGTTTACATGTTACTACATTAATTGAATGTTTTTGGTGACACCTTAGAGCATGGGTCTTCAATCTTCCCTGTGACATCAAGGACGCTTTCTTGGTAAGGATGGCCCTTCCATGTTGGGTCCTTCAGAGGCTAGAGAATACTCCTATCTAGCATTCAGGGAAGACATAAAGAACAGTCTAGCAAGCATGGAGGTGTGTGTCATTGAAAAGGCATCTATAAATAGGATTGTAGGTCCTTTTTATATATATATATATATATATGCTAGGATCTGCATATATATGTGAAGGTACCATTCATGTGGAGGCTTATAGTGGTATTTTGGAGAGACATATGCTGCCTTCAAGACAAGATCTTTTCCTAGGACAATGCCAGGCCTCGTTTTAAATGAGTTACAACAGCATGGCTTCAGAGATATAGAGTGGATGTGCTTGACTAGCCTGAGTGCAGTCCAGATCTGTCTGCTATTAAAAATGTATGGAGAGGAGAATCAGACAACAGTGATCACAGATTGTTGAGCAGGTCAAGTCTTGTGTACAGCAAGCATGAGCACAAATTACATTGCTTCCCAAATGATTAAATATTACACTTAAAACAAAAGGTGTCATGACCCAGTAGTAAATATGCCTATGGCCCAAGTTTTTTGAGTGTGTTGCAGTCATCAATTTCTAAAATAACTTTTTTTTAACAAATAGAATTAAGTTTTTCATTCAAAACACACAGAGGCATATACAACTTTTCTTTTTATTTTTCTCTGTTAAATAAGGCTGAAGAAATTAAATAAATTAAATTAAATTAAGAAATTAGAGATTTCTGGGTTTTTTGGCAGTTAGAGAACTTTTTGGGAAACAGGGTTTGTAATGCGTGGAGGGATTTGATACTGTAGCCTCCTAGAAAAACATTAAGGATCCTTTCTTGACATTGTGAAACAGCACTTATCTGCAAACGGCCTGTGTGGCTGCAGGCTTTCATTCCAGCCAAAAAGGAGACATAGTAGATAGTTGATTGGAGCCCAAGATAGTTAAACTGATTAAACAAGTGGGAGCAGGTGTGACTCCTGCCTGGCTGGAATTAAAACCTGCTGCCAGACCTTTGTGGACAAGACTGATGACCAGTCCTTCACAGGACACCATTCCCAGAAACTGTTTTTGGACAGTTTTGGACAGTTTCCCAGGAAATGGGAAACCCATATGAAAGCCATGTGAACATGGGGAAGACATGCAAAACTCCACACTGATAGTTGTTAGTGTCATTGTTGCAGTCTTGTGGAGTTCCTCCTTTCTGAGACATAGATTAAAATCCAGACAGCCGTTATAATTCTGCCAAAAAAAAAAAAAAGTTAGACCACAACCAAACGGAGCTCCTAATACCATGTGTGAGCAGTGTCTGGTGGACAGATGCAGTTTGCTTTGTGTGTACCTGTGCCAAGATTCATTGGGCCTTCAGTGGAACTATAAACCAGAATGCATCTGTTACTCTCTAATTATGCACTTTTGTTGGGCTATTATTGTCACTTCCACAGACACTCCCTGACCATTAATCTATAACTTTTCATTTGTTTTTTTAAGGCTATTTTCATTAGAAAGAAAGTCTGAGAGTATACAAAAAAATGTAAGAACGGTATCTTGTTTCTTACACAGTGTATAAAACCATATATGTTCTCCATTTCACATAAGATTCATAGCTCATGCTGGCCATTCAACATACAGGATAATCTTCAAAAGGAAGCACACACTTTGTGCTTATCAATCTGCAGAACTCCTCTAATCCTTTGAACGAAATTTTTTCTCCCTCTCTCAACAACCTATTCTCGCAGCACGGCTCTTTTCTCTCAGAGCAGCATTTTAAACACACACAGTATGAGAGAACACGCCTAAATTATTAGTACTAAAACTTTCCAGTATTGTTCACCTTATCAGGAACTTCTTCAAAAGAGCTTGAACAGAACATCTTGAAACCCCACTCAGCTTTGAAATATTTGTCTGGGAGAGCCCTTGCTGATGCAGTATAACTAATTTGTGTCTTGTTGCTGTACTCAGTCTTGCCATGGTGTAGCCATGTGACATGAAACTGTCTTCCACAGCCTCACCTTGGTAGCAGAGTTGGGCTGTTCCTCACCCAGCTCCTACACAGCTGTTAATGTTTCATTTACTGACTGTGTTTCAGCCTACATGTGAAATTGATAATCATTAGCACCTGACTTTGTGCAAGTCTACTTATAAGAATTGATGTTGGTTTGAAGGCAAAAGGGTAGTAATTGATAAAAAATAAATGTTTGAAAGCATTCTTAGCTCACAGCATTTTTTCACAACTGCCTAAAACATTTGCACAGTACTGTACGTATGAAACATTAATTTTATTTATAAATATAAATGACTGTTGTAATAACTCAAGGAAATGATACTGCATACTGTATACACCTACAATTTTTTGGGAAAGTATATGGACCTGGTAAAATTAGACTAATGTGAGCTACACAAGGCCTGGATGTGGCATGGCATAGAATTTTTTTGTTGTTGTTTTTTTGCTTTAAAGCAAACTACAAATAATTAGTTTTTAGCAAGTACAATGTAGCAGAACTGTATTGTACTGTACATTACTGTATTGCAATGTTTTTTGTTGTACTGTGCTATACTGTATTGTATTATACTGTACTGTACTGTACTCTACTTTATTGAATTTTATTGTGTTGTAGTGTATTGTATTGTATTTTGATGTGTTGCACTATACTGTATTGTATTCTATTGTACTGTATTATTGTATTATTCTGTATTGCATTGTATTTTATTGTATTGTACTATATTGTATTGTATTATTGTATTGCACTGTACTGTACTGTACTGCATTGTAAGTTATTATTGTGTAACGGGGGTGCTGTGTTGTAGTCTTTTGTGTATCTGCTTTGTTGTTTTGCATATTCAAATGTAGATTAAGTCTTTTAAGTTAGATTTTTATTTGCTATAATTATGTTAAAAAGCTGTTAATTGTGTCGCACAAGGGACAAAGTATGTAAGTACATACAGTAACATTTATTTATATAGCACTTATAAATGACTTAAGTTGACCAAAGTGCTGTACATAACATAATAAGATTATGGAGATAATAAGATCAGATCAAACAAACACAGACTCTACAAACACACTGTATCACAGCAATACACATGGAGTTAAAAATAGATTGGATGGAGCAAACACAGACTACAAAACACACAATACCACAGCAGTCCTTCACTCTTCCAAAGCATGTTTGCACAAGTATGTTTTTAACCTTGACTTGAAAACCAAGATAGATGACGCTTGATGATAAACCACAAATGCTCGATCACCTATGCGTTTCAAGTGAGCCTTCGGAATGGCCAACAAATTCTATGAAGATGATCTCAGAGTTCACCATGTGGTTGGATGAGATGTAAGCAGATTTCCAATATAGGAAGGGGTTAAGCCATTCAGTGCTTTAAAAACAAATAAAAGCACAGCTGTGTTCTGAATTGGTGTAATATGGTCTCTTTTCTTGGTGCTGGTGAGTAACCTAGCTGTAGCATTCTGGACGAATTGTAAACGTTCTAATAAACAGTGTTTAAAGTAAAGAGTTACAGTAGTGAATTCTAGAAGAAATAAACACATGACCAACTTTCTCCATGTCAGAAAAGGAAAGAAAAGGCTAACAAACATAGCCCCAAGATTCCTCACTGAAGGCTTAACACATGAGGAAAAGTGACCAAGATTATTGTAAATGCTATCACTGAGATGAAAACCACCAAAAAGAAACTTTTACCTGAAGAAAACTGGCAACCCTACACCTTTCAATGTCCTCAGGACAACTATTGAGAGACATTAAAGAGTCATTGTCACTGGGTCTGATAGTGAGGTAGAGCTGTATGTCATCAGCATAGCAATTTAAGCTGACAGTATGCTTCCTAATAATGTAATAAAAGGACAGGCCCTAGTATGGACTTTTGTGGAACACCACAATTCACATCAGCCGATGAGTAGCCAATATTAACTGAATATATTCTGTGCTTAATATAGGAAATAAATCTCCTCAGAGCCACTCCCTGTAGACCCTTCCACTTTTCTAAACGATCAATGAGTATTCTATGATCAACCATATTAAACGGCAAGCTGAGATCCAATAGCATGAGGAAGGTGCAATTTCCTAAATCAGCAGAAAGTAAGAAATCATTTGTCACCTAGGGCAGATTCAGTGCTGTGCATAGGCCGAAAATCAGAAACGTCTGTAAGATAACATTACTACTTGAAAATTAAGAAATATAATTTGGAAATTGATTGATAATTACTGACTACTGAAGTGTCAAAGTTATGCTTTTAAGCAGTTGGGTAACTACTGCATAAGGAACTACTGAAAGCAGCAGGAGCCATACCAGTGGTTAGGGAGATACTGATAATGTTCAGGATAGTAAGCCCTAAAGTATCAAAAGTCTCCCTATCCAAATGCGGCGACATGACTTCAAGTGGTGAGGTTGTCGCCTTAACAGCAGCAGAAAAGGACAAGACAGTGTAATGTAAAGCAAAAGTGTACAAAAAGCAACAATTATGCAATAATTTGTGAAAAGTATTATAGAATCTCCAATCTGTATTTCCTAAAGCATTAGAAGTGTTTACAGATTGGTTTTGTTGCTGGAAAAGTTTTGTATCACAAAGGATATTTTAGATTTATTTATAATTATATTTTAGGATTTGAGTTTTATTGTAAACTGATAAATATTTTCAAAGTAATTTACCCCTGTGATGGGTGGATTTGTCGGACCATGCACTGAATGCAAAAATTAATTTTTATTGGCTGCATGGAAAACTTTTTGATTTAAGTTTGAAGTTTTTTATTTTTATGCTCTGGGATAATGTATTTTGATACAGTAATAACAAAAAAGTGAATATTGGTCTATTTTGTATTACAGTGTTAAACTAGAACTCCATTGACCCCTGTCTTTAAAATGTTAGATAGTGAGTTCACTTGCTGGATGGTTACTGTCAGCTAGAAACTTTCTCTTTAGCACAAACACTAACCACAGAATGAGTCATATGTATTATAAGCCTTATGGCAAGAACACATAAACCCATTCAATGGTTAGTGTTTGGACTTGTTAGCTAGCTGGGTAGCTGGCTAGTTAATGTTAGTTCCTGGTACTATAAATAGTTTTGTGGCATATATAAAGGTACAATTATATCAACTAATAAATATTGGTATACCCAAATGGTATAGTCATCATATCTCATTCAGAGTTGTCTTTAGAAAGGTTGATTTTGCACATGAAACGTATGTCATACTCTTAATACAGGAACATGGACTCATTTCAAAATAAATGAAATTAAATTAAATTTCATTGATGTAGTATTTAAAAAGACTACTATATATTTAATAACAAGGCTTTCTCCCAATTTCTACTCAACATAATTAAAATGAAAAAAGTTCAGGACACTTTAACAGGAACATTTGCTACCTCCACCCTTCCTGGGGTGAAAATTTGACTTTCATTTGAGAAATGGGTTTATAATGGGCTTATGGAAACAAGAAATTTAAGAGCTTATTCATATACCAAATTTCTCATTCCTGGTTATTAGACAATGAAACATCATGCTCTATGATCTTGCTTATGTCGACTTTTGAGTCACCATTTAAAAAAAAAAATCTGCAAATTTGGGCGGAAAAAAAATAAAAACAGCAGTAAAGTTTGCTACATTTGTAGCACCAGTCATCTATATGATCATCACATTTGCAGAGATTAAATAATTTTTCAGGCAAAATGACAATCTTCTAACAATTTTAGATTTTTTTTAATACTTGAGTACATTTAAAAGTAATTTTCTATTTTTATTTTTCACTTGGATACAGTTTTGACTTCAACTTTTATCTTGTTTTGACATATTATCAATACCTTCTGTTAAGTACAATTTCTCAGTACTATTTCCAATCTTACACACCATGCAGTTCTGATAAGACACTTCAGTGGTCACAAAACTCAATGATAAGTGTAGCTTTCTCTGCCCTGCTCAATGTTCTGGGAAATTCCTAGCATTAATTTTCTCCTTTGTGGCCAACAGATCTTTCACTATCCTTGCGTGTTCATTTAGACCATGCCTTAATTGCCATCTGAGGCAAATGTAAATGGATGGTCATCTTTTATTTAAAGGCTGCCTCTCTTCCTGGCTGTCACAGACAATCGATGTGGTGATGATCGTCAGTGCATTACGACTCCCAGTGATTCATACTGCATCATAGCAAGATCACTTTCGAGACTTATCATAGCTTTTGAACACGTTAGCCATTCACAATTACTTACACTGCTTTTAGAACAAATTCACTTTCGACTGTGATCTCTAAAGGTAAAGGTTGTGTTTAAGTAGTATGACTGTCATTGTTCTCACTAATAACACATAGAGAAAGGTGTGTTGTCTTCATATAGAATGACTCAATAATAACTGCTTTATCCTGGTGAGAGATGTGGAGGCTGTAATGCTATGACTAAGGATAAACCAATAATTTAAAGGCCTTAAGTAATTTAAAAATGACATTTTCAGCCTGCACTATTATTTTGATGATGTGAGTGATTTTTTTAAAAGTGAGTTTTTTTAAAAACCTCAAACTAGTTCTTACTAGTCTTGCTTTCTCCCAGGCAATTAAATAAGCAGCCTATATATATATATATACATTATTAATATATAATATAATATACAATACTTAATAATATATAATATATATAATATTTAAAACTGTATAGGGAAAATCATCAGGAAGTAGCATTTTGTTCAATTTCATGGGAATGAAATCATCAGAATACTCTATACTAACCCTACACTTAACCTATGCATCTATTTTTATGACTTTAAGTCATATTGGTATGCAAATTGTTATGAATTTGCAAGCGTAACACCATGCAAGACTGAGCAAAAAAATGTTTGTACTTAATCTTTAAACTATAAACGAGAACAGTACCTCTCCTACAGATAAATGCCAAATGTTGCTGCACTCTCACTGTTTTAATACATACACTGATTCGTGGTCAAACTGTGCTCACCTCATCTTCAGAGGAAAATCATCTTCTCAACTCACACAATGTCCTTACGCGCCTCTTTTGTCCAGATGTGCACACACGCACACAGCTGGCTAATATCAGCCTTAATGACTCCACTGGGACTGCTGAAATTTGTCTCACTCAACACACACACACACACACACACACACACACACAAAATAGATAACATGCAAACAGGGAAAGGGGAGGGAGTAACTAAGGCATTACAGTTCAAGATTAAATACTTCCTGTACTGCCTAATACAAATGTAATTAATCTCTGTTATCAAACATCTCCTGCTCTCCTTGTTTAGAAAGGAAAATAAGAATTTTCACAAGAATTAGATTTCTCAGCCCCACATCACTGAGCCTTGTTTGTCCCAGAGCTTTTGTACAATCAATAATCCAATCAAGCAAGGCTAAGTGAGTGCTCTAACAACCATGTCTGTAGAGGAAAACAGCCATTAGACTCAGTGCAACATTCTGGAAAAATCTAACCTTCAACATTACATTTGTCATATTACACACTATCCTGCATGGCAGTACGTCTCTTAAGCACATTTTATTGTTAGAATTCATGCATTTGTATTATCCCCATGTTTGTTAATAACTTTAATATTTCACAAATAAATAAGAGAATCATTTTGAATCTCCTATATATATATATAGTTACTCCTATATATAGTCACTTAATAAAAAATGGTAGTAATGCATTTATACTCATATAGTTAATAACAGATGAATTATTAACGTATATAAATGCTTAGTAAATAATGAAATAGTCATTAAAAAATGGAAAAAGTTAGTCAATACTTGCTTATTATTATTAATTATTATTAATTGCTTGTAAGTCATTAGTGCTCCTTGGGTGGAAGGCAGGTCACCAGTGAGGGCAGGTCACCAGTCCATCACACAGACACATTCACACCTAGGGGCAATGTCTAATTGACCTGACTGCACGTCTTTGGACTGGGGGAGGAAGCTGGAGCTCCTGGTGCAATCCCACACAGACACATGCAGAACATGCAAACTCCAAATAGAGAGGACACTGGACTGGCCCAGGAATCAAGTCTGGGTGCTTCTTTCTGTGGGGTGAGAGTGCTACCTACTGTGCCACTGTGCTGCCCATTATTCATTATTTACTAATCATTTACAAACATAAATAAATGTTTTGTTGAAAATCGGTTATTATCTAAAGGATTATAAATGAATTGCTACCATTTGTTTTTATGAAGTGTTACCAGTTACTGTTTTTCACTCTTTCTCAAATAAAGATTAAAGATGGTAAAGATAGCCAGAAAAAAACTCTTCATTTTACTCTTTACTCTTTATTACTCTATATTATGTAATTTCTATATAAATGCAGCTGGAGGTAGACACAAGTCTTACTCCAAAAGAAGAAAATCTTATTTATTTATGTTTTGTGCAGTGGATATAACTTTTATTGGGGCAAGAGACTCCCAGCTTAATACATGCTGATTTGGCAATTTTATTCCACTCTTCCTGTTAAAAATTCTCCAGATCTATTAAATTGTGAGTCTCCTGAACATAAGTAATTCCATATTTTCAATAGGATGTAGGTCTGTGGTCTTCTTCTGAAACATCCCTTTGCTGACTTTCTGCTTTCAGTCATTATCATACTGGAAGGTGAAATCCTTTTTCATCTTCAGCTGCATAACGATGGCTTGCAGGTTATGTACCAATATTGTAATTTTGAGTTCAATGATTCGTTCTGTCTTGACAAGAGCCCCAGTACCAGGTCAAGAGAAGCAATGCCATAGCATGATGCTGCCATCACCATGATTTACCATGGGTATCTTTGGGTAATAAACTGTCCTGTTTTGCCCCAAACAGATCTTTTAGAATTATGCCCAAATGTTCTACTTTGGTTTGATCATAACATATTTTGTAACGTTTTGGGGTAATTTGGATGGGCTTGGAGGCTTTGTTTGTTTGTTTTTTCTGTGAGAAAAGGCTTCTATCCATCCTATCCTGTAGCCCAGACACGTGAAGAATACAAGGGATTGTTGTTATATACAGGGAGTGATCAGTACTTGCCAGATTTCCTGCATAAGGCTCCTTGGCAGCCTCCCTAATAAGTGTTTTGTGTTTTGTTCAACAATTTTAGAATGTCCTGTTGTTGGTAATGTCACCATGTTCTCTATTTGTTGATGAGGGCTTACATTGTGTTTACACAGTGTATCTAATGTTTTGTAAATCCTTTTGTACCCCTTTCCTGGTTGATGCCTTTTGACAGTGAGATCATTTATATCAGTGTCACCAACTTTGCTCCTGGAGACCATAATCATGATTATCATGACATGAGTTGTGTTTGGGGTCATTGTCATGCTGGAACACTGGCCTGCGACCCAGTTTCCAGAGGGAGGGGATCATGCTCTGCTTCAGTATTTCACAGTACATTTTGGAGTTCATGTGTCCCTCAATGAAATGTAACTCCCCAACACCTGCTGCACTTATGCAGCCCCAGACCATGGCATTTCCACCACCATGCGTGACTGTAGGCATGACACACTTATCTTTGCACTCCTCACCTGATTGCTGCCACACATGCTTGAGATCATCTGAACCAAACAAATTAGTCTTGGTCTCATCAGACCATAGGACATGGTTCCAGTAATCCATGTTCTTTGTTGACATGTCTTCAGC
>JAOVYV010000024.1:16740459-16755898 GCA_025674545.1 Hassar affinis
GCACACAGACTACTCTTCATTGTGTCAAAGTGTCATTTTGTCAGTGTTGTCCCATGAAAAGGTATACTTAAATATCTGCAGAAATTTGAGGGGTGTACTCACTTTAGTGATACACTGTATGTTTGAACATGAGTCTGAATGTTTATTCTGCATACACTCATGATTTTCCCCAAAAATCTATTTGTTTTTCATCTGGTTTCCACATCACATTAAAGGTAGAAAAAGATATGACATAATTTATCTATTTATTTATCATTTATTTATATTAGATTTGATTATTTTATTTGATTATATTCTTGCACTGTGATGTGTCATTTTTTCCATTCTCATCAATCATTCCAGGACATCAAAGACTCTTCTCCTCTTTGGGCACATGGTCAAACATGAGCACACACTTTGAACAACAGTGTCACAACAATCTGTTCAACTGTAGACAAATAAACTGACAAGAAACAGTCTTGCTAGTATTTCTTGTCTACAGGGGGCAGTAAGTATAAACTGGCTAGTATTTCAAATACTTTTCAATCTGGGATCAGTTCGCAATGGGTCTTAATTTGACTCAGCTGTTTTGACTCAGAGCCAAAGTCTAACAATGACATCCAAAAACTGTTTACAGGTTTGTCTTTTTATGTGAATTATGTTTTTATCTCACTTATTTTCTTTGTGCTAACAAATTCTTTTGTTGTTTTAAAACCATCCATCCATTCATTATCTTAACTGCTTATTCCTATTCAGGGTCATGGGAGAGCCGGGGCCTAGCCAGCAGCTTAGGGTGCAAGGCAGAAACCACCCTAGACAGGGTGCCAATCCATTGTAGGGCACACACTCACACTCACTCATGCACTAGGGGCATTTTAGAGACACCAGTTAACCTAACATGCATGTCTTTGGACTGTGGGAGGAAACCGGAGTACCCGGAGTAAACCCACACAGACACGGGGAGGACATGCCGACTCCACACAGAATGGACCCAGACAGCCCCACCTGGGGATTAAACCCAGGACTTTCTTGATGTGAGGTGACAGTGCTACTCACCGAGCCACCGTGTCGCCCTGTTTACAGCTAAGAAATGCTTGTAGAAGACTATCTTTATTCTTATAGATGATCTCATACCCATGATTTCCTAGTATTGCACTACTCAACAGTGGACACAGGACATACAGATTTAGTTTTAACAGAACACCCAGAAAGATTTTGGAAAATATTTTAGAGACCATAATAAACTTCCTACTCTTCTGTTATTTAGAAATTCTGTGTTTGTAATATTCAGGCCCTGTTTAAGGTTGGGGAGCAGATATTTATACTGACGTGGACCATATCTGATGACTTTCATGCAATGCATTGTGTTATATAATCAATGATTCCAGTAGGAGACGGACCATTTTCATCTTTGGGCACTTAGCAAGAACTGACGTAATTTGAAATAAAATCCAAGGATACACATTTAATGCCAGTATAAGAAATGAAAACCAGAACGATTGTAGACAAAACAAAGCAACAAGATAGGCTTGCTGATGCTCACTCTCTAAAAATTAAATTTTAAAACAGAGGCTAGGTGTAACGGAATACAACAGAATGAGTCAGTGAAGGTACACTGGATGACATCCATCTTCTTTTCACTTTAACTGTGAGTGGCATATTTGACATGTTGAGTGCAATAAGCAAAATTTTCTACCCACAGCAGCTGTGGCGTAGGACCTGTTTTTAAATGGAAGGAATGTTTTCCTGGAAAGTGGGGAAAGTGAAAAGAAACAGAGAGAATGATACACACTTCTAAAGATCATCAAAAGATAGATGACTGGTGTGAACTTCATCCATCTTATCTAAAGCTTCTTTTCAAACAAGTATGAGAAGAAATAAACTTCCCACAATCCGCATGTTTATGTACAACGTGATCTTCTTTCAGAGCTGAGAATCAACACGACAGCCAAAAAAAATGTTCTGTGCTTATGGATGTCTATGAGCTGTCTTGGCAGTCACCTAGAAAAACTTTCCATCCAAGCCAGAACAACAATGACTCTGGTTTGATCCAGATCTACTCGCATACATCAGTTCATTCTGAAACCGTCTCTGATCTCTGGGAGGTCTCTGCCATGAAAAAAACCTAAATATAACCATCATGTGACGTAGCAAATGAGAAACCCTTTAATTAATAGTATGAAGATGTGGAACAAACCAGTAACTCAATCTTCTTATGGTTTCCCCCAACACAATAAATGACTCCTGCAGTGATGGAAGGTCAAAAATGTCAAAATTCTTTGGTTTAACCCTTTAAGCCTATCAAAGCATCCACCATTTGAAATAGAAGCAATAGATATCAAAACAAGGTCATTTGTCCTTCACTTTGCTCCTGCCTCCCAGAAACATACCTATGCTAAATTTCCTGTAGGTGGTTTTGAATATGTGTGTGTGTGTGTGTGAGAAAGTGTGAGAGATATATTTTTGCTCATGGTGTATTTTACTCATAGGCAAAGCAAAAGTGTTAAGTAGCTCACTAACATCAGGGGTGATTACTGTACAAACTTCCATATTATTGACTATAGACTTTGTGCGTGTGAATGGTGCCTGACAATCATGACATATCATCCCATTCATGCTGTATTGCTTTCTCATGCCCAGCATTCCTGAGCTCTGTATTCACTGAAACTCTGACCAGAATAAAGTCATCACTGAAGATGAATCAATGAATGAATTCGTAGTAAATGCTTTGAAAATTCTGATGATGATCTACCTATTAAATCCAGCTGTAAATTTACCAGCTTAATTCTCAGTATGGGTCATATTAAAACATGAAGGCAAATAATTACTAAAAAGCATCACTAAGGTTTCCTCCTGGAGCTCCAGTTTCCTTCCCCAGTCCAAATACATGCAGATTAGAGATACTATTAGAGATACTACATTGTCTCTAATTGCATATGGGTAAAGGTTTCTGTCTGCACTGTAAAAATGGCAACTTCAACTCAAAAACTTAAGTTCAAAAGCTGCCCAGATAAAACTCTGGGTTACTGTTCAGAAGGTCAGGGATTGGGGTTGAAGCCCCAGCATCACCAATCTGCTCCAGGAGTGCTCTGACCCCAACTTCCTAACAAGCTGGGATATATGGAAAGAGAATGTCATAGTGCTACAGTGTATGTCACTTTTTTCCTTTTCTATTTTTATTGGCATAGAAGTGAGTCAAAATAACTTACACTTTTGCATTTTCTTTCACCTTAGTGGCCATTTTGTGTTTCCAGCCCCTCTGGGTGCCCAACCTCTTATGGACTCCTGTTGGCATCACTAAATGCAACTGTGTTGTGTCTGGAACGTGATTTGCCCTTTACAGGTGATCACCATATGCACATGAATTCAAAGAAAATGCTGTTTCTCAAAATCAGGCAGAAAATGTTAGTTGAGGCCTATGGTTAGAAACCCAACTGATCATTTCATATTTTACCTGGAAAAAAGGAAGGTAAGATGAATGTTTCATCTCTGCATTGATTTCTAATTACAGTAACAAATATTACTATTCATATAAAACATCTTCAAAGTGTTTAAAGGTCAAGTAGAACAATATAACTTTTGCAAGTTTCTATTCAAAATGAAACAGATCCTGAACTCGTAAACCCATTGCTTCATAAACCCTAAATGGCTGACTTTGGCATTACCATAGTTCTCACATATACCATTAACCTGAATCTTTTTTTATTAGGCTCCAAGTGATTGAGGAGCTGCTCCTTTGAGAGGTCTACCATTCATCATAAGGATAAGCCAGGTGTCCACGCAGAACAAGCAAAGAATGCCCCATCCAATAAAAGTCAAGATGTCTTTATCTGCACCCACATTCCATTCACTCCCAGTGAAGCTATTCTTCAGGACTCAAAATAGCACATTAAAAGCCTGCTGCAAGCACACAAACACTAATTGCTGCACAGGCTTCAATGGGTGTCCGTTAGTTCTGTGTTAGGGGCTTCAAAGGGGACTTTCATGCAGGCTATGCTGTACACTTAAAAGAGTTTGAGTGTAGTGAATGAACAGTGTGATACTGTAGTCAGATATTTGATCATTTGATTAGATAAAAGCGTGACATTCCACCAAGATTGCTGAATATTGATAAAATTTTAGGGGATGCTGGGATTCATGCATTGTCTTTAAACAATCGCCTCTGCCACATTTTCATACCACACAAAAAAGACCCTTGCCTCCTGGCCTGAGAATCAGGCCCAGGCCCTTCTTGCTATGAGGCAACAGCACTATCCACTGTACCACCATTCCACCACTTTTTAGGGCAATGCTATAAATGGCAAGAGTATTACATTTTCATGCGTACATGGAAACACTTTCAGGGAGGAGATTTCATTTTCTTATCAGATCTACCCTAAAACAGCAGTCCATCTGTACTTTGCAATCCAGCTCCTGCACATGATCAATTCAGAGCATATCTGTGCTGGATCTCTAAAATAAGTAATCAGAGAGAAACGAACCTCACATCAAACCTTTTACCACATCAGAAACACTGTCTTCTTTGCTTGCTTGCATCCAAGAACAGTAAGCACACTATGTGGCCAAATGTTTGTGGACACCCATATTTAAGCCTTCCCCAAACTGTTGTCACTAATTTGAAAGCACGCAATTTTCAAAAGTGTCTTTGTGTTCTGTAGTTTAAAGCTTTCCCTAGTCTGTTTCACCGTGACAATGCCTCATGCACAAATGATCTGCACAGAGCCCTGACCTCAACACTTTTGGGATGACTGACAGGTATGCTGACTGTCAGGCCTCCTTGCTCAACATTAGTGCCTTGCCTCATTAATGACCTTGTGGCTGAATGAAGTTGGGTGCCCACATACTTTTGGCCATATATAGTGTTTTTTTGTGAGCTTACTCCAGTTGGTATTGTCTAAGAAGTTTATTTAAAAAAACATTATATATAACTTACAAGAATGTATTGTAGGTTAAATGTATTGTATGTTGCTATCATTTTGTTAACAACTACATAATATTAGCTAGCAACTGTAATAACTTATTAACTGTCATATAGATAGGCAGTTGTAGCTCGATGCTTAAGGTCCTGTTTATTAAATGAATGATTGTTAATACATAGAAATGTACATAAAATGCAAAAGCTATTAATGCCTCTGCTCATGTACACATTGCAAATAACAAAACTTTCTCTTTTCATAGTTTCACAGTTGACCAGATATTGATGCAATCTGTATAATTTCACATATAATAAACACTGTGTTCTTCATTTTGTGCTTTTCCATCCAGATAATTGACAGGAAACAACAATGCAAGTTTTATGACTCACTAGATTGACTCACCAGTGTCATAAGACACTGTTAGAGTTCAGACCTTTTTTCCCTCCTGTCGTAATTTTCTGCAAGACTGTGTTGATTTATCTTTCTGGGTCACCACTTATGTATCACCTCTTTAAAGAATTAGCTATTGTGACACAATTTGTTTGTCATTGTTGGCCAATTCTAAATTTAGCCAATTCTAAGTTTGTGAATTCTCTTTCCTTTGCATATCTTACACTCTTAATCATTTCAGGTTAAACAACTTCACAACATCTTTTGATCCTGGAATAAGGGGAAGATTTGCTGAGAAGTGCTCTTGGGGTAACAGGAGATGTTAATTTAGCTCTTCTGAGGTAAAACAGGAAAAGAATATGCAGCAACAACTCTGAGCAAATCCTCACCCCCACACAGTGCTGAACAACAGGAAATAACAAATTTAACACACATATCTAGCCTCAAACCCTGTGTTGTCTCCACCCCCTGGACTTTTGGCTCATCCATGTAGGAGCACCTGGGTCAGGTCTGTCTCTACTCCTACTACTACTTCTACTACCACTTCTACTACTAATGCTACTATTACATCTACATGAGCATGGGTATTAATGTGAATTTGCCCCCCTTTTTAACAACCTCCACTCTTCTGTGAAGGCTTTCCACTACATTCTGGAACATGACTGGGAGTATTTGAGGCCATTCATTCACAAGAGCATTATTGAGGTCAGGCACTGATGTCAGAGAGCCTGATAATTGGTGTTCCAGTTCATCCCAAAGGCAATCAGTGGGGTTGAGGTCAGAGATCTGTGCAGAACATTCAAATTCTTCCACACTAATTGAGAATTAGACATTTATTTGGAGATGGCCTGATAACCTTTCCCAGACTGATGAGTAACAATAGTTGTATCTCAAAAGTCATGGCTGTTTTTCTCTCTTCTTGATATGAAAATAATCATTTGCATTTCATTCTCTTAATGATTGTGGAAGTCGGAAGGGTGTACTTATCTTTTCCTACGTGGTTTCTGAACCTTGCTTAATTTGGAGGGAAAAAATATTACATGTTGAATTCTTCTGTGTTTTTTTTTTATCACCTGATGTTGTCCCGTTATTTTTATAGAAGTTGTCGAGGACCACAAAATTGTTATTCAGGCCCTGATAGATACATATCTAGAGTTTAAGAAGGATGTAGGAATAGCTAAATCTTGCATTCTTGCATTAACTATGCATTCTTGCATAGTTACTTGGTTAATACGCTTATTGCAAAAGTTCTTCAGAAATATCTTCAGAAATCACTTGGCTAATTAAGCTAGAAGAATTTTTATTATGGTTCTCCTTGAACACTCGAATGCCTTTCTCAAAACGTTAACAACATTCTGAAAAGTACAGGCTCAAAACTCATTAGCACAACTGGCCTAGACTGGTTTAAACTGGACTAGAGCTCTGTCCCAGATATAACTGTTTACATACAAACCACAATTGCTTAATCACATTTTGCAAAACACCAAATGCAATTATCATCAGTGACACAATCCTTATTTACCTGCAACATGCTGTTTAAAACGAATAGCTCATTGATTCATAGTTGGCTTCAACTTCCTCATCCAATGGAACAGTCTAGTGAGAAGCTACTTAATGAGAAGCACTTTTTGGCTGAAGTGGACCACTATGGCAGGTCAGAATACTGTGGGGGTTATAGCTTGCTGACCTTCCTATTCAAGTCTTTTCCTCGGGTTAGGAGTGACATCAATTCCTTCATCTCTTCCTCCTTACCTGACTGATGGTGGTGAAGATCATTTGTTCATATCCTGCCTGCTGGACTCTAACACTTTTGCTAGCTTCCTCAGGACCTGGCAACAAGAACATAGTCTCACAGCCAGAAAGGATGTGTTCTCTCCTCAATGCTGAATCACTAGTAGAGGTTACAGGGAATAATTAGGTTGCTGTAAATGGATCTTACCTAGAAACTGTAAACTTGGGGTAAACTAAACCATAAACCAGACCAACCAACTGGCCACTTAAACTAGAAATGCAGCCTTATATCATTCTTCATCCAAACTTTGCCACCTCTTCCATTACTTCTGTTGGCTTTAGACCATGAAGCTTGTCCCTGGTGCATTTTTTCTTGACTCCTGGTATTGAAGACTGCTGATCCACCCAGAGCTCTAGTGAGTGTATTGCACTTTGTATCAAAACAACGAGAAACATACAATATTTACAGTTCACTGCAGAAAGAGAATGAGGGAATGAATGACACTCCTTTTTAGCAATTGCTAGAAAAATCCACTTGATACAGCAACAGAAAACAAACAGCATAGTTAATATTACGGGTTGACAAAATGGAGCTGCAGTTATTTTTTTTAATAAGATTTTTGGATGTCACAAAGTGTACAATTTTATAAGATGAACTGGATGTCATAAAGTGTACAATTCATAATTCACAATTAATAAAATCAGTACTGTTTTGCAAGAGAACTCTCTTTTTGCTAACATTTTGTACCTGTGTGTGTGCAACAGACCTTTTGAAGGTTAAACAAAATAAATATAGATAGATCTACACAAGTTCATATTATGTCAAACTTGTTTCCAAGGAGAAGTAAAACTAAATGAATCCATTGAGTAAAGACCAGCACACCCAGGCCAACTCTGTGTTGCTCTCCATAGAATATGCACAATTTTCTATAAATCATACTAGTCTTGTTTTCAGAAGTATCAGCACAAGTTATTTTTCTTTGGTATAGGATTGGTGCAGTGATGTGTGCTGTTTTTTTTCCCTATAACTTGATCACACTTCCCCACATACTTGTGTCCATTATATCCTTTCAACCTTTGAACCTTCAAAGTGGTTGTCACCACTGTTTAAATGATCCCTAGAAATAAATAAAGCAAGCATTTGTACAAATACACACATGAAAGTTAGGTCAGATTGTGATCAATGGCTCCTTGAGGAACAGAAGAAATAGGACCACTTTGTTTGGAGTTTATAGCTTCTCCTCTTTAGTGACATGTTTACATAAGTCTGTTTTTCTTCCTAGATATGTTATTGCACAAGATAAACCCCAAAATAAATAAAACATTGACATAATCACAAATAAATAGGTCTAGGATTTTAAAAAGATGATCATTTCCATGGTGACCACTGCTTGTAAAAGGAAGAAAAAGGCAATGGTGCTTTGCAAGGTCGCTTGTTAAACATGCTTGTCTGATGTAGCAGACACACAACAGACCTTTTTTGCCTGTCATATGCACAGTGTCTCTCTGAAACTTTTCCTTTTGCATTATTATTATAATCATTATTATTAAGTGCAGTCCTCTGAAATCCTGTGTATATTCTACGGCTCACAGCACAGCACCATGTGAAATGTTTATGTATAAATAGTTTATATGCCAGACTTAAGACACCCTTAAAGTCATGTTTTGATATCTAGATTTTTTAAGGTCTAGTGAAAAAGACATTCAGGCCATGTTTACAGAAAATTATACCATCCATCCATCCACCCATTTTCTTAACCACTTATTCCTATTCATGGGTCACAGGAGAGCCGGTGTCTAGTCGGCAGCTTAGGGCACAAGGCAGGAACAACCCTAAACAGGGTGCCAATCCATCATAGAGCGCACACACTCATGGCACTTTAGAGATACCAATTAACCTAACATCCATGTCTTTGGACTGTGGAAGGAAACCAGAGTACCCAGAGTAAACCCACATGGACATGGCGAGGACATGCAGACTCCACACAGAAAGGACCCAGACCGCTCCACCCGGGGATTGAAACCGGGACTTTCTTGGTGTGAAATATTATACCAAATTGAATTGAAATATTAGCAGAAAATTCAATATCCCTAAATGATTATTATTGCAGTTGGTGTATTAGTGTAGCAGTGGGGGCATGATCAAGTGCTGCTCTAGCAACAGGAGACGGAGCCAGAAGAGGCAAAAAAGGTAATCCTGGTTAATAAGGTGATCCTTATTAATCAGCCCAGTTTGTCTCCTCTGTATATGAGTGTGTGTGCAGGAAACCGGGGGGCTTAAAAGGAGGGGAGCGAGGCAGATCCAAGAAAGAGAGCTGTGACCAGAGAGAAGCACGCTCAGCGAGAGCCAAGACCCCCAGGTCAAGTTAAAGTGCTGCAAAGCGTCGTTCTATTTCAGTTAAATAAAGTCATTGAGTTGAGTCCCCTGAATCTCTTCCTGAACATGTTATAATTAGATATTTGTCACACATTTATGCAACCAATGACAACACTATTTATATAGAGCATATGGATTATTAATATAATAACTGGGTTTTCCAGTCTTCTTATGCCTCACACAAACCAGTAGGTGGACTGCCGAATGTAAATTGCCTGTAGGTGTGAATGTCTGGTTCTGTTCTGTGCTTTTATCCCCCATGCCAAGTGTTGCTGAAGCTCACCATGACCAGGATAATATGGTTACTGAAGTTATAAATAGAAAAATTAAAGAGAAGAAACATTTGAACCACATTAAATATTAATATTACAATAATTTGTAGCTGCAGAAGTAAATGGGTGCTACTTATTCTCAATAGTCCCTTTTACTGCTACATTAACATGATACACTTTTGTGATGCCTATTTGAAATAGAAAAATGGAAGAAAACCCTCTGGATGTTTTTTTAATTATTGTTTTGAACACACCCACAGTTTGAGCATTTTTGTACATACTGTAAATAATCCTTTCTAAAAACCATTTCTAGCTATGGGATAATAAATCATCCATGAAAAACAGTATGGTACATACAAAAGTATGGTACATACTTTTACACAGTGCAGGTTTTTGATGATATGACGTTAAACATAGTTCACCAGATGGCCATTATTGTACTTCAAAGCCAGAGCATTAAGTCTGAATGATTATTACCTGTTGGCACTTACCTCATACATCAGTCAGCAGTATCATGCCTGACATTTTGGACACAGTACAGTTTGCATACTGGACAATCATTTTAGAGGATGAAATTAATCCGAGTGACTCTTCAAATGGCTCATCTGGAAAAATGGTGCTTATTTCAGGCTACAGTTTTTGTTTTTTTCTTTTAATATGCTTCTTTACATTTACCAAAATCATACCCTTAAATATACTCACCAAACTCAGTCTGTGCTACTAGGTGTGTGCAAATGTAGCTTTGAAAGGATTATAGGTCTCCTGACAGGAAAACCGGAAGAGGGTATAGAAGTATCAAAACAAGAATCGCAATATTGAATCAAAGTTTGTATTCTCAGGCTTTACTGATTTTGACTCTTAATGCACTATGTACTAGATTCTACTAGCTTCTGGTAGGCATTCATGGACATTAAAATTAAAGGCATAGAATAATCTCCTGGGATGCCATGTGACCAGAAGTGATCAGTTCTTGCCAGATATGAACAAATGAAAATGAAAAACATGTATATGCTTTGTAAGCTCTTTGTGAACCATGGCTTCAGCAGTTGGATATAACCAAGATGATGTAAAGAAATTTTTACAGAAATGGCTGATCTTTATTAAGCCTTATTAGAATGTCTTGATGTAATCTGGACAAAAAAATTTGATTGAAAAAAGATACGTTTCATCACTCATCTTAGTGACTTCTACAGTATCAGATGGTTGTAAAAAAAAAACAACAACCTTATGCAGCATGCATATATGCATAATTTGCTCCTAACACTTCAAAGCTAAGCAAAGCAAATTGTTGTCACTTTATTGCCATAGACACAATGAGATTCTTACAAGTGCTGCATTAATAGAGAATGAATTCTAATGAAGAAGAAAGTCCATTTAAAACAAAGTATATAAGGGTATAAAGCATTTTTATTTAAGTACAAGAAATAGTATGACATGTTGAGATGTGGTGCAGACTGGAACAAAAAGGGTTACAGGCTCTGGGGTACTTATGAGGAGGTCAGGGGGTCACACACATGCTATACTGCCACTGGGCCCCTTGACCCTCTCTGCTGTAGGAGTGTTATATCATGGCTGACCTTGTGCTCTGACTCCAGTTTCTTAACAAGCTGGAATAGGTGAAGAAAAGAATTGCATGGTAATGTAATACATATGTGACAAATAATGACTTTTTTTCTTATTCATCTCTGTTAGTGTTATTAGTGCACAAGAATTCTGTAGACTATGAATAAAAATAATAGCTAAACTATATACAAGAAAGCAGCAACAAGAAAGGGGCGGTGACAAGGTGATTGCCATCTTCTAAAATGTAACACCACTCATTACAGCACCACCAATATTCTCCCCCAGTCAGAGAGTTTGTTTCTCACAGAAGCTCAAGAGATTTGGACTGGCCCTGAAGTCCACTCTGCAGTGTTAAACTTCTGAGATCATCCTGACTGGTAGCATTAGTCTATGATATGGCAGTTGCCCTGCCCAAAACCACAGAGAGTAGTGAGAGCAGCAGAACTCATCACTTCACAGGACATCTGTCCAGTCACTGTACCTGAGAACTCTGTAACTCAAAAAATCAAGGCCTCAGTTACCCAGTAAACAAGCTGTTCTCCAGATTTTCATCTGGCTGACATTATTATAGCATCCAGTGATAGACAAACAGGATAAAGAACAGATTTTATCTGCAGAGTAACAGATTCCTAAATAGCCTCTTGTGGACATCCCACCTCTCCCAGAATTTCCGGAAGTCTCCCTCATATTGATAGCATCTGCATGATGCCTGCAAATGACATACAATATCCTGGAAATAGTTTTTTTGGGAGTGAGCGAATGAGAAAGAGACAAAGAGAGGGAATGACAAATGTTGAGAGAGAAAGTAAGAGAGAAAGCATGCTGATTGGTCTCTCCTTGTGCTAATTATACCAGGGTGGGATTTACAGTTCAGAGTTATACAGTTATCTTTCTCTCTCTCTCAGGGGGTTGGTCCTATCTCTCTGAAATGAGTTTCTGCAGGGTGGGATGTCTGCTTTACTGTACTTTACTTTTAGTTAATAACTTTGCACACTGCTTTATCAATTGCTTTTTTGTATATTGCATATTTATTACAGGATGTAATCATACCAAATCAGACTGAATTAGGTTTGAACAGATCACAGATAGTTGGTGAACCAAATCATATCAGATCAGAAGGGAATGAAATTGTATTAAATCATTAACACTTTTATAAATTTGTATGAATTAAAATGTTTATATTACTTTTGTTATTTTTTTAAAAATCCCATATTCTAACATGTAATGAAACCTTTTACATTGTTTATTTAATGTTGTCGCTCAATAGTGAAGCATGTGGCCTACTCAGTAAGATGGTTGCTAGTAAGATTTTCTAACATGCTTCAAAATCTGAAAATTGCTCTAACACTTTGTTCATTCATTCTTTTTCTTAACCGCGTATTCCTTTTCAGGGTCACGGGAGAGCCGGTACCTAGTTGGCAGCATAGGGCGCAAGACAGGAACAACCCAGGGTGCCAATCCATCGTAGGGCACACACACACACACACACCATGTCGCCCTCTAACACTTAGTGATACAGTTAAATAGATTAAAAACCTACATCTGGTTTGGAAAAAACTAAAACCCCCAACAAACAAAACAAAACCACCAAATGATATTTAATTAGGCTTGAACAGTATCAGATCACTAGTGAGTAAAAGTGTATTGAATCATTACTTGAATCCTTTACTGTATTGTATTGTATTGTATTGAGATTTTCACCCCTAGTCCTTATCCATACTACCTGAAATTACAAGCATCAGCAGCAGAAGCAGCAGTAATGTCTGAGACAGTGGAGACATCTTCAGTTTTAATGCTTGAAAAGAAACAGTGTGATAGTGATTTGTAAATTGTGAAAGCCAAAACCCGTGTAGATTTATGAGCATTTTACAAGTTACCCAACCTGTGGACTAATGTACTCTGATTCGAGCCATTGACTTGATTTCACTCTTGATTTTAGCCAAGTGAATTGTTACTACAGATGAAGTATATTCTCAGTTCACACTGTCACAAGTCACAGTGAAGTGTGTTATGCTTATACATAGCTTGTGCTGTTCAGTGTCTTTGACCGAGCGGATAACACTGTAGGATAATGAATGTACATAGTACACTGGAAAATTTATCTCTCTCTCTCTCTCTCTCTCTCTCTCCTTGATACACTTAAAAGCAGAGCTAATGTCAGATACTTTCCTGCTTCACCAAGCCACAGTTCTGACATCCTGCAGATAAATATTCATCAATATGCAGTATAATATTTCATTCTGACTTGACTTTGTTCCATCATTAATGATGAAAATAATGCTCGCCCACTAGGATTTGTCAGCATGAAGTGCTTCAGAGATTAAATATTTCTGGTTATAAGTGGGGAAAGGACTCTTAAAAAGGACATGTTTAATGGATTATCACTGGGTAGCATTGTGGTGAACCCATCTGGAGTGAGTTTTCCCTATATATTTGACTGAGGAGAGGAATAGTTTGGCATTTGCTGAACAGAACTATTATTGAAAAGCTGGAACATGTGCAACAGAGGAAAGATGCACACACTAACTGTTGTAGTGTTTGTGCTCCAGGGTTCATACATGAAATTGCAGCAGTAATAGTGAACATGCTCAAAATGGTAATTTATTAATGGAAGTAACATGTTTGTATAACAAGCTATGCTGGCACTGTGGTGTGTGTGTGAGAGAGAAAGATAGAGCGAGAGATCATTTTATTTTTACAAAATGATTACATTTAGAATTATACTCATAGGCAAAGCAAAAGCTTTCTTCTGTACACTGTAAACATTTCAGCAGCTCCAACTCAAAAACTTGAGTTCAAAAGCTGCCTTGATGTTTTAAGGTAAATCAAACTGGAATTACTACCTATTTCGACTCCTGACATTATGTCTAATTTGGCTTTGAATTCCTTAATGCAGGTTGATTTGACTTTACAATCTTTGTTGTTTCAACTCAGCAATGCAAGTTTAAAGTACAGACGACACTTCAACATTATTTAAGTTTATTTAAGAAAGTATTTCAAGTGACTTCGTGACTTTCAAGTTAAGAATATATTAAAACATTTAGTGTTTTAATTTGTGAATTGTAGTGATATTGTGACATCAGTGGTGAGGAAAACTGTTGGGAAGCCATTTTGAGCACAACTCACTGGTTCAAAACAACATAACTTTATTGGACAGTAACAAGAATCAAGGAGTAACACACACACACACCTACACATGCACCAATGGGGAGGGACTTAAAAACACACAAAGAACTCAAAGAGGGTAACATAAAACATCACCAGAATGTCCAACCAACACTGCATGTTGGAAACTCCTGCTAGATTACTCCCTAAACCTGGAAGTCTCCCGCTCCCTACAATCAGGTGGCGGTTGCCACAACATCAACAAAAAACACTTCTGTGGCATTATCTCACTTTTATGTTCTTGAATGAAATGCTGAATATGACAAAGAATTTTACACTCAAGTGTAAAACAGGAAAACCGTATACCACACATGAACTGAAATAAAACAGCTTTAATATTCAGTTCTGAGTCGTTTTTTTTGTGTGTCAAGTTCATTTGACACCTTCAATTTTCCACTTCATTAAAGTAATTTGAAATCACAAAACTTAATTTGATAAGTTAAAGTAAATGAACTTGCTTAAATCATTTTTACAGTGTAGCTTCAGATGTGCTGAGAATATAGCTTCCATAATATTGAACATCGACTTGTAATTTTTATTGTAATATTTCCCTGCGATTGTAGTTCCTATTATAGACATATTATTATTAATATCTTAGTTTTACATCTACATTTCACTCCATGTTCAAGTAATAACCAACTGAACATTTGTAAAGAAAAGTGTAGTCAGAATAGATGCTTATATTTGTATAAGAGTTAAAAGTTTGCACTTTGAAATCATAATTTGAAAAGTAATTAAATTACTTATTTGAAAACTTTTCACCATTTGTGTTGCATGTTTTTCAGGACTGCACCATCTAAAAGTGAATTGATGTAGCCTCCCATCTACTCTCTACACTCATTCTTGTATATATTGCAAAGTCATTCATTCATTCATTTTCTTAACCGCTTATTCCTTTTCAGGGTCACGGGGGAGCCGGCAGCATAGGGCGCAAGGCAGGAACAACCCTAGACAGGGCGCCAATCCATTATAGGGCACACACACACACACTCATACACTAGGGCCACTTTAAAGACACCAATCAACCTAACGTGCATGTCTTTGGA
>JAOVYV010000024.1:16804476-16819718 GCA_025674545.1 Hassar affinis
GTTTAATTTAAGGATTGACTGATGTACAAAAGAATGCTTAAGTCTAACCTTTTTAAACCATGGAACCTTATAGCGTCGTCCAGATGGAAGAAGTGCGTATTCACTGTTCTGAACGTGATTAGTATTAGAAATGATGTTTTTAGCCAGCTGCACTTTTGTTAAGATGGGCTGTCTCATACAGGCCCTCTAAAGGCTGACCCACGATGAAAGTGATTCAATCTGGACTTTACAGAGGTGGACAAACAGCTGTACCACACAGCATTACAATACTGCAGAACACTCAGAATAACAGCTGTATAAAACAGTAGGAGAGAGAGTCAGTCCTGGCTCAGATGCCAGTGTAAAAAGGCAAAATGCAAAGACATTGAGCCGATCATTTCAAAATGGCAAAATCTACAACCATGTTGGTGCTTCATGGTAAAGGTGCTGTCTTCAGTGTAGTTCATGTGGTTGGAGGCCAGGTCTTGCATATAGATCAGCAGACGGGACAAAACTGCATTAAGAATATCGAACATGCATCAAGGCCCGTGATGTAAATGTAATTATAGTTTGTAACAAAGTGAATGAGATTTTCAGCAGGAGTGATCTGTTGTCATTTTTATGCATGATTGTTCTGGTTATTCAATACAGCAGTGCTGACTGGTATAAATGTTCTAGCTGGGTTAAGCCCTCGCCGTCTTTCAGAGAGAAGGTCCTCGATATGTTTTCTGTTAACAAACGTCTTAAGGCAGATTAATTTCGGGCCACTGAGGTCAAAAGCACCAGCAGTGGTTGTAAGAAAATGCACCAATTGGTGTAAAGAGATGAGCATCGGGCTGATTTGTTTCTAGACTGGCTGTAGATCCATGCAATATATTTATTTCAAAAGGAAAACATGAGTGCACCTGCTTATAAACTGTGCTAACACAAATCCATCGTTAAAAAAATGCAGGACTTTTCACCAGAAGTCAATGACCCAAAGTGTGCTAATGTAGGTTTTCTGCATAGTTTTTTGTTATACAGATTCAATGTCTTATCTAGCTTCTATCATCCCTGCTGCAACTTTCTCGCTTGTATAATCCTCCAGGAGAACCGACATGTACAAACAGCAACTTTGCAGTTGCAGATCCTTATTAAAATACTGTAACAAAGCTACATAATCCACTCACGACAGCTCTGTTGCAACTTGCACTGTGTCTTTCATCAAGTTATTGCATGCTTGATTTCACTCCATCATTTGAATAGTTCCACGCGTTTGCTATTAATTTTCTTTCTGTGACCGAACCAGTCATTTTCCGACTGATGATCAAGAATGGTCGGATGGTTCACTGCATGAATAAACTCCCTGTCACTCACAACAACGAGCAACAAACTCAGTGTATCCAAGATTGAGGTTAAATGAATGATATTGGGTAGGTATAATCCGCCTCTGGTAGATATGTCATGGAACATGAGACCAGTGTGAATTATCTATATTTTGGTCTCAAGCATCCAAAAATGTTGATTTAATTTGCCTTGAGTCACATTGCACGTCCTGCGATGTGAGTAGTGTGATGCATCATGCAGCTCTAAATCAGTAGCCCAAGACCCTTAACAGTCAAGCCTTAATAAGTATAAGAGATTTACTGCATGTTTAGAAGATTTCATATGAGAATGCCAGGTGTGCATCTACTATGCTGTAGCTCAGCTTTCAGGTGTTATGCTCTTCTCTATTTTGGCATCAGCAGGGACTCTGAGTCCTCTATATCACACCAGGCACACTATATGTAGGAGCACCATACTTCCATTACTTAGCAAGTCTTTCAGTCCACTCCAGTTGTGTTTGAAGCAAGGCTTACACATGTTTGTGTAACATACAGCACATGTTTTGTGCTTCATTTCTTTTTTCCCCCCTCCAGGCAAATGAATTTGCACATTTATTTCAATTTTGTGGCCAAACATTACAGAACCGTGAACATTTATAAATTTAGACTCCAGCTTGAACACATTATATAATTCATTTAGTTTAAATCAGGCAAGCTATTTAATCATATTAAGCATTAACATGCCACTATTAATACAAAAAAAACATCCTCTTAAGCAGTATGTCTTTATGGCAGTGTTTGGATCAACTTCCGTCTTTTGGTTGTGTACTTAGTAAAGTGGTCCACTGAGATAAAGCTGCATTCTTCACCAAGCCATTAAGGGAACTGCAGGCTATTTTTACCCTGTATTGCTGGGCTGGAAGAGGTGACGAAAGCAGTGGCGTTGCTAGAGAGATGCGCTGCAAAGTGCCGTGCAGGCTGAGTCACTCAGTGCTCCAGTAGCTCATCTGAGTCTGCTCTCATCCTGCTTTCCTAAAACTGCACCGAAGCTGCTTGCGTCTGTGAGGAGGCACTTAATGCGAGGTCGTTGTGTTCTTACTGATGACTATAGAGAGGAGGATAAATGAAAGACAGATTTCTCGTCATTTTTTGTGGTTTCTTCAGGCAACCTTTGATTTTCCCTTGTTTAGAGTTTCAGCTTCAGTATTTGTTTGAGGTCTCATTATTGAACACAAACTAAACAGCATTAGTTGGATATAATGTTAGCTTGTTTACAAAGAATTGTAATTCATTCATACAATGCATTAATCTTTTGTTTTTATTTGCAGACAAGAGAAACTCTTCCAGCTGCCTCTAGTAAGGTCAACACTGTCATTTCCAAACTGAAGGACCTCATAGTTTCAGCTATGGTAAAACCCAATTTCTTCTTTTATTTATTACTTGTATACACACACCACCTTTTCTCTACATTCATTGTGCATTTTGTCAGTTCTACTCACCGTATAGCCGTGTAGCTGCATCAGTTTCTCTACATACTTTATTAGTCCTCTTAACTCTGTTCTCTAATGGTCAGGACCCCCACAGGACCAGCACAGATCAGGTACTATTTGGGTGGTGGATCATTCTCAGCACTTCAGTGACACTGATGTGGTGGTGGTGTGTTAGTGTGTGTTGTACTGGTGTGAGTAGTTCAGACACAGCAGTGCTGCTGGAGTTGCAGATGGACTACAGTCTGTAATTGTAGAACCTCTAAGTGCATCTATATGGAAAGTGGAACTGAGAAAATGGACAGTGAGTGTAGAGAAAAGGAGGCAGGCATAATGTTATTTCTGATCAGTGTCCCTGACAAAAGTCCAAGTTGTAGGAACAACAAATAGTAACTTCACTTGTAGTTGATCAATTGAAATCTGATATGGCTTATATGAAATTCAAAGTTTCATCTTCCAAGCCTCCTCCTTCATCGTACCCGATGATGCTCAGTAATGTTCATGTCTGATGACTTGGCTGACTGGGCCAGTCCTGGAGGACCTTAATGATCTTTGCTTTCAGGAACTTTGATGTGGAGGCTGCAGTATGAGAAGGACTGCCATCCTGCTGCAGGATTTGCCCTCTCTTGTGGTTTGGATTGTAATGGGCAGTAAGAATATCTTGATACTTCAGGTTGTTACCATGCACTCTTCAGAGCTCTGATGCCCCCATACTGGATGTAACCCCAAACCATGATTTTTTTCCTCCACTAAACTTGACTGTTTTCTGGGTGAATCTTGGCTCCATGTGGGTTCCAGCCAGCAGGTCTTATGCAGTATTTGCAGTTTAATGGATGATTCAACTTTCTGCCACTTTTCCACTGTCCAGCCTTACTGAAAGCTGTTGGTCTTGGCAAATGCGACATGTTTATTTAATTTTTTTTCTTCGGTTTAATGCTGGTTTCTGAGAACTAATTCGGCCATGGAGACCACTGCGTGAAAGTCAACAAATCATTTAAAGACACAAGACTTTTGTCCTTGCAGAAACAGATGTAACGGGTTTACCAAGCTGTGGACATAAGGACACTTTCCACAACAGTTTAATTTTGCACCTCTTTATTAATGTGAAAGCCCTTGACATTAAAGTGAACCATTTATTGTAACGATTGATTACAAATAAAGTTATATACGATTTTAAGTTACTATGCTCTGTCAATTACTGTATACATGTTCATGTTACCCATCGCTTTTGCATTGCTGCCAAAAAAAGCTCTGTCTAAATTTCTGCACTTTTCCAGCCTCCTCCTCTCCGTCATCGCTCCATGCGTATCTTTGTGAACGATGACCGCCATGTCATGGCCAAGCACTCCGCTATCTACCCCACGCAAGAGGAGCTGGAGGCTGTGCAGAATATGGTCTCCCACACTGAGCGTGCCCTCAAGGCTGTGTCTGATTGGCTGGACGAACAGGAGAGGGGATCTGCAAAACCGAATACCATTGAGTCTGAAGGAGATGGAGATAAAGGGAGGTGAGTAAGGGAGATATTTCTGGAAAATCTCATTGCTTATATACTAGATTATATAAAATCCTGCACTTCACTGTCTTTTTTTTAATGACCCTTAAATATGACTTATAGTTCTTCTGCTTTGCATTGTAGTGAGCCCAAATCAGTGGAGCAGACGACGCGCTCCCTGCGTGGTGTGATGAGGGTGGGCCTGGTGGCTAAAGGTCTGCTGCTGAAGGGGGATCTGGATTTGGAATTAGTGCTGCTCTGTAAGGACAAACCCACAGCCACACTGTTAAAGAAAGTGGCTGAGAATCTCACTGTGCAGCTCAGGGTAGGGCACATCATAAATACCTCTCAAATAATCTTAAATTCAATAATTCTTAGTGTTGTGATCTCTACGGTGCAAATTTTCCACTTGTCTCTTTTCAGCTCATCACTGAAGAGAAGTACGAGGTGATGCAGTTTATCCGTGATGCCTGCATCACGATTAAAAACACCAAACAGCCCGCTCTTAATCTCACCATTCACCTGACGTCACCTGTTGTCAGAGAGGAGGCTGAGAAGCAGGCTGCTGGAGGTATATTTCACCTTTTCAGTGAGAAAAAAAAAATCGCAAAAGAAGTTCCCTCCAAGCCAATAAATACAAATAGACTGGACTGAGAGAGAGTGAGAGAGGCTAGATATTGTTTATTGGGCCTTCAATGGAGCTAGGGGATGTTGTGTGGCATAGACATGTTATGAAGGCTTGTTTATATCTACTTAGAGCCTCGTAGTTCCATGTAGTGTACATTTTTGATGGCCCAATACACAGTAAATTAATTAAAGGAGAACAAAGAGTAAAAAGAAGAAAAGAAAAAAAAGCTCCACTCCCTTTTAAGTGAAGCAAGGGTTCAATGAAGGCTTACTGAGAATTAAGAAAGAAATCACAAACCTAGTTGTTTGCATGTGTATATATACTGAGAAAGAAATGGAACAGTTTGCATTGCAGCAAAAATGAGCAGCGAGGAACACTGAAAACTCTGGTTGCTAGAACCAGTAGTAATCTGTTGATGGTGTCATTCTTTTAATAAAGAAGGGAAAGGGGTTATAGATAACGCTAGGGTCATCTGACTCCACACCATACACGTTAGTTTAGCTGACAAATTTAAACGGAATATACCCTGGACGTCGTTAATGAAAGTAACTTGCTGGATCTGACCTGTTGGTGGTAAGGTGGAGAGGATATCGCGTTGCACATGCTGAGATGAGAGAAATGGGAATAAATACCTGAGGTAGTAAGAAATGAGTAGTCTAACTTAAACTTATAGCCTAGCCCTATCTATGATCCCACTTTTAGCCAAGCCTGCTTTAAGGCCCGAGAAGCCATCAGTTTTGCTGCAGCGTGGACTCGTTTTTTTTTGTGCATCTCACTACTTCTTACTGTGGTTCAAAATCTGATTCTCTCTGTCAAGCCTTCTAGTTTGTCAATTTTAGGGACGCTGGACCTTTGACCAACTGGACGCTCTCTGTCTCGGAAGGGGCAAGGCAGCAACCTCAGAAAAAAAAAATAATAGAAGGGGATGGAGGGGGAGGGGTTCTGCCCCCCATGGCACATAAATGCACTCAGCTATCTCTAACTCCACTGAGGCATTACATTATGCTTTCAACCAAACACCACAAAACCCTCTAACCACATACTCGCTTCCATGTACACCCCTGCATTCCTCTGTTATTCACTGGGAGTCATGGGGTGGAAGTAGCCACCTAGATTGGGGAAATACAACAAGCCCATAATCTCTTCATGTAGTAGGTACCGGTTTTCTTTTGTTCACCAGCACAGGGAGGGCTTTTGTTTTAGTTGTTTCCAGTGGGGGAGGTTCCCCTCCCCTTCTCCCCTTGCTGCCTGCTCCCCCTGGCCGTGAGACAGAAAAAAAACCCCTTGGTCAAACCGTACCTTGTCTTCTTATCCCACCCGCCAATAGAAACGCTATCAGTCAACGATCCCCCGGATGTACTGGACAGGCAGAAATGCCTGGCTGCCTTGGCGTCTCTTCGCCACGCCAAGTGGTTCCAGGTTTGCATCTTGTCTTTATTTGTAATCTATCTATTAGTCGAGTTATTTTTGTTTGTTCTTTCATGCTGTGAACACATTGTTTTGGTGTGGATATTTTTATCAGGCTACCCCCAACATTCTTTGCTATATAATACGTTTTGCTAGATAGATTTTTAAAAAGTCTTCAATGCTTTCATGTCAAATCCTAATCAATTTAACTGATATTGATGTGTCAGTGTCCAGATAATTGGTGTGTGATGCCACATCCTAACTGTCTCATCTTTGAACATTGCCAGAATTGCAGCTTATTTAATTTTACATCAGGTGGTTTGTATTTTTCTTTTACAGAAATTGCCAATAATTTTGTTGCCAATATTAGATTTGCAGTTTAGTGGGTGCAATATTTCTCTTAACCTAAATTTCTCACCTAGCTCCTGTTTCTTTTAATACAAATGATCTGTAGGACACAAGTTAGTTGTAGTGTGTCAGTGCTGATTGTAACTTTTATTGCGAGCATGTAACAGTTTGTTAACCTTTTGTTTTTCAGTACATACAGTAACTCAAATGACTCCACCCCTAGCTTATCCTGTATCCCTTCCTGTATCCAGAAAGGAAATATTGCACCTGAGCCTAAATTTGGTGTAGTTAACACTCTTAAAACATTTGTGTCACACTTTTTTTTTCTTGTTGCACATGTTGAAAATTAATTCTAATTCCCACACTAATTTTCAAAATGACAGTTTTTGTTTCGTGCTGTTTGAGCTCAGTGGAATAATCTGCTATTTTTGTATAATTTTCCATTAATGTGGCTTATTTGTATAGTCACCTAATAATTTTGTATTAATAAATGTTTTTTCACTACATAATAATACCAAGTTATTCCATGTCTGTCTGAGTGTTGTGTATTAGAATTTATAATCTAGTTTTGGATAATGAGTATGTGTAATCTTCATTCCCCTGCTTGTGTGTCTAGGCCAGGGCCAATGGGTTGCGCTCGTGTGTGATTGTCATCCGGATCCTGAGGGATCTCTGCACCCGTGTTCCCACTTGGGCTCCTCTTAAAGGATGGGTGAGTCTTTACGCCAGCCTGCTCTAGATGTATGAACTGGAAACAACCAATGAATGGATAATGTATAAAATGCCCATGAAATAGATTATTATCTGTAAATTATAATTAATTAAATTAAATTAATTAAATTAAATTATTTTTTAAGTGTAAATCATTGGGACATGTCAGACTTCTGAATCCAAATCACAGACTAGCTCTAGTAATAAGCGTTTGTGGAATATTTTGAAATGGCACACTAAATCCTGACTTTCAACAATTTCTTCTCTTAAAGCCTCTTGAGCTTTTGTGCGAGAAAGCAATTGGCACAGGGAACAGGCCAATGGGAGCAGGGGAAGCTCTTCGAAGAGTCCTGGAGTGTTTGGCTTCTGGAATCCTGATGGCAGGTAACTAACTGACCACTTCCTTCTCCTTTGGAATAGCAAATAACGTTTCTTGTACATTCTTAACTGTACGTTGGTTAACTTAGTAGATGGCCCCGGCATCTCTGATCCCTGCGAGAAGGAGCCTACTGATGCCATTGGTCACATGGACATTCAGCAACGAGAGGACATCACCCAGAGTGCCCAGGTAATTTATCAATATATGTTGTATGTTTAGAGAATGTTTGTGACTTATGAGCTAAGAGATTATTTTTTCTTCCCAATGTTATGGATTTACAGCATGCTCTGAGGCTTTCTGCTTTTGGGCAACTTCACAAAGTACTTGGAATGGACCCTCTTCCTTCAAAAATGCCCAGGAAAGCTAAGAGTGAAACCCCCATTGACTACACAGGTTTGCTTTATGGTCCTAAGAAATCAATAAATCGGTATGAAATGTTGTCACTGTTGTTTCAGTGGTGCAATCTTACATTACATTTTCTTTTCCTTATAGTTCAGATTCCTCCAAGCACAACCTATGCTCCACCCATGAAACGGCCTATTGAGGAGGAGGAGGGGGCTGGTGAAGACAAGAGCCCTAACAAGAAAAAGAAGAAACTTCAAAAGAAATGTAATTCTAGTTCTCATTCTTGTGTCTAATTTAAAGTTGTAGCTTTAGTTTGAAGTACATGGATTTGAAACTGAGGTTTGCCACTGTTTTGCAGCTCCAGATGAAAAATCGGAGCCTCCTCAGGCCATGAACGCTCTGATGCGACTGAACCAGCTAAAGCCTGGGCTTCAGTATAAACTTATTTCTCAGACTGGGCCAGTTCACGTGCCTGTCTTCACCATGGCCGTCGAGGTTGACAGCAAGACCTTTGAAGCATCGGGTCCCTCTAAACGCACTGCCAAACTCCATGTGGCAGTTAAGGTAAGCGTTTTTTCTTCTTCTTACCTTTCTCTTGAAGCCGATAACATAATTGCTTCAGTTTCTTCTGTTCTGAAAACACTAGAGACTGACTAACTTGACCATATCAACAGTTATGAGCATTTTTAATCTGCACATGCAGGAAACGGTAATGTTAGAATGATTGTGTTAATATAAATGTGTGATCTGCCTTGCAGTCAAAAGTACTGTAAATTAACAAAACCTACTGACTATTCAGAATTGAGAATTCAACACTGGTATAAACTTGCAAATATATTTAACCTTTACCATGCATATGTGCATGCACACAGCTGCAACTCAAGCAGCATTGTTTACATACTCGCTTACGTATCTTATATCTCGTGAAAATGTTGCATGGCAATTAGAGTGATAGTAATGATCTGAGTCTCAAATCAAAAACCCTTGCCATATATTTAAAAACATTTACTAATTTAGAAAACCCAGAAATGGACCATTGCAAATATTCACTCTAACAGGAAAACCATTAGTACACTAATTGTTTAGAAAGGTGTGCATGTGTTTGATTCAAGACACAGAGCAAGTTTGTTTATGCAGTTGGCTATACAGCCTCCACTGTTTACACTGGTAGCGCAGCACATGGATGAAACTTGTTAATTTCTGAAGACATGCTCAAGGGACATCCCAGGATACGTGTGTCAGCCATGTTGGTTTTTGATTTGTACATGTACAAGTAGTTAACAGCAAGTGTAAAAGAGCCTTAAAATTAATTTGAACTTAGGGATATGCAGTGGAATACTGTGAAATTTGCATCAAACTGACATTGTTGTCATTATGGGCTGTGGGTCGACACAGGCATTATTAACCCCAAGATATTTTTCTGATAGGTTTTGCAAGACATGGGCCTTCCCACAGGTGTGGAGCAAAAGGTTGCTGAACCAGTAAAAGTAGACGTGGTGACACCCACCGCAGAGCCCGAGGTGAAGATTTCAGTCCCACCAAGTGAAACGGAGGCTTCACTCACTGTGACCACAAACTCTGAGGCTGCTGAGAGCACTGAGGTAATGATCACTGGGCAAGAACAATGACTAGGCTCTAAAATGTAAGGAATCTGGAGCTAAATAAAAATGCTTAATCATTTTTGAAGTTCATCAAAGTAATAATAAAACTAAGTAGTTATGCTGGTGTGCATTTGTGACGCAGCCGTCTGTCCCTTTCACACACTTTGGCTGTTTGTTTTGCAAATCTTTTGTTATATGTATTATAATTGAAGGACTACACTTATTTCTTCCTCTTTCAGAACGCACGGCATCAGGGCCCAATTTTGACAAAACATGGCAAGAATCCAGTGATGGAGCTCAATGAGAAACGTAGAGGCCTCAAATATGAGCTCATCTCTGAGACAGGTGGCAGCCATGATAAACGCTTTGTCATGGAGGTAAGGCTATATTTTATTTGAGCATGTGCAAATTAATTTTCCCTATTTAATTTTTTTAAGGATGAAATGTTTATGGGTCATATGGGAGAGCAGTGTTTACTGGGTCTAGTTCCAGTTGAGTAAATTCTGTCCTTCCTACTGTTAAATCTCATGTACTGTTCTTTCTGCAGTTATCTATTGATTTATTGTAGTTGATTGGTTGTTTTGGCAGGTTGAAAGGGGATTTAAGACCTGAGTTTGGTATGTGTGTTAATTCCTCCCTTGTTTATTTTGTAGGTAGAGATAGACGGACAGAAATTCCAGGGTACAGGGTCCAATAAGAAGGTGGCAAAGGCATATGCAGCCCTGTCTGCTCTGGAGAAACTATTCCCAGATGGCTCAAATTCTGAGGCAGCCAAGAAGAAGAAATCAGTGGTAATGTAACCTCATCTCTCTCCTCTGTTTCTGTTGTAACTACTGAACTCTTTCAGGGGTTGAATGGGGAAGAGGAGGGTCCTCTCCACACCTAGACTGCAGTCTGGTCTTGCAAATGAAAGACATTGTTAATGTGGCTTGGGGTTTTGACAGTTTAGAGTTGCACTGCAAATAAAATGCTTCATTTAGCTCACTCAGTACCCACTATGATATTTGCTTAGTCATTTTTATGGTTGTTTTAACCTTTTGGGTAAATATAATTTTACTCTAAGGGCATCCTGCTCAATACTGGATGAGGTCAGCATTTCTATCATAATAAAGGGAATTCTGCTCCTTTTATATAATAGCTGGTTGCAGAAACCATTATTGCCTCTAACTGGGTGCAGTTTAGAGAGAACGATGGCTTTACAAATCTCCCTTGGGTTTCACTGATATAGTTTTAATGTGACTGATACAGAAGGTTTTCCTTTCCGTGTAAGCTATCTCTATCTTCTTAAAGCTTCTTTGGGAAGTATTTGTTCATGGACTTAGTGTTTGAACTTCCTGGTACTGGTGGTGCTCATTTGGTCTAATCCTCATGATTTTCTTTTTTAGCACACTCCTGGGTTTGGAGCACTAAGTGGACCGCCTGCTGATCCAACAGCCAATTCCAGGGGCAGAGGACGAGGGCGGGGTAGAGGCCGAGGGAGAGGGTTTAATAATAGCAGAGGATATAATCAAGGTATAACACTTCATATCACTAGATATTACTCATGGTTTGAACAGAAATTGTTTGTCATTGCTGGAGTTTAAGGTTTATGAATAAGGTTCAAATGCTTCAGCATTTCTTCAGCCCAACTGAAGAGATGTGTAGCTTTCAGTGGTAATTTCCATGGGATTGGCATTAGATTGGTATGAGACAATATTTGAGTAATAATGTCCTGGTTATGTATTTGTATGCGAAATGTGCTTCTTACACAATTTATATGTTTATGTGCACCTTTTTCAGGTGGCTATGGAAGTTATGGATATGGGAACAATGCTGACTCTGGCTACAGTGAGTACTTCTCCGTTTCACCCTGGATTTATTGACTTTCCCTTTTTTCTCCACTTTGTTGTCTTTAATTAAGGTTCAGAACCATGTGACCCATATTGCAGTCTTGGGTTTGTCATTTTTTTTCCTTATATATATTATGCTTGTTAAAATTGTACTTTTTTTTTTTTTTTTTTTTTTTTTTTTTTTTTTTATATACATACACGGTTTTTAAGCGAATCATTCCAGCAGTATCACATTTATGTTAGTAGCAGTGTTCTGTAGTTTAGGTTACTGCATATTGAGATTGTGAAATGTGTTTCGACTGAAAGTGTGAATGTAAAGTGTGTGTTCACTTTAAGGTTGAATGTTATTACACTTCTGTTTTGTAATGCCATTCACTGCAAATTTTTTTTTTCTTTTATATTTTCATCCTCTGTGGAACATCACAATGGTAACATTTTTAACAAAGACCTGGCATGACAAGCAGTGAAATCTGATATATGACGGAATAAAAATGTTGACTTGTTGCTATTTTTTATGCCAGCACAAGAGGCATCTATGCTTCTCTGCTCTGTCTCGCACCTCAGACTGCCATATTGTTTTTAGCCACAAAAGGGGGGGTGTTTGGTGTGAGAGAAGTGTGTGAAGAAAATCTTGATGCAAGGCAACTTGAATGTCATTTCCTGGCCTGAACCTGGTTCCTATACACTCTAAAAATCTGTAACCGACACTGGATTCCACTGGGACTGAGCTGCTGCTGCTTCCTGCAGAAACACAGGATGACATGGACAGGCTTTTCTCTTGGTTAAGATTGGTGCAGCACCAGAAACACTGATTTCATAACAGTATCACAATAACTGTCTTTTCCATTTGTTTTTTTTTTTCAGAGTTGTAATGTATTTTAATGTGCTTTTAAGATGACCTGTTAATTATGTTGTATGTTTTTCCTAATCATTTTTTAAATAAAAAAAAATACACTTTAATCTATGCTTATATTTAATAACTGAGAATTTTTGATTGTACTGAATGTGAGTCTGAATTTCTGGAATGACCTGTATAAAGGTTATGTTTGACTTCATTTAAACATAATTGTTTTTGTTTTATAACAGTGAGCATCACTAACTTCCATGGTTTAAATCTAGTTCTCTAAATTGGTATTCATAAAGTCAGGATTATTCAAATTTTTTATTTTTTTTTTTTTCCTTGTCGGTCTGTTTATAGTGGAACAAGTGATCATAACATTAATCTTGAGCTGCGAAATCTGATTGTTTAGTAGGAGGCCCCTACTATCTACTATCTATCTACTACTTTTGGAAGTAATTGAATGGTTGCATTGAAAATCATGGCAACCTTGATTTAAACTTTAAAGCCTAAACTGTATTGACACTGAAACTTTTTGTTCAGCCAAGAAGTTGAGCATTCTGTTTGAGGGTGGATGTTAGTTTCTAACTTGACCCTTTTTACATATAAAATGAGAATTGTAGGTTATTAGTACTAGACCTAAGTATTTAAGGTAGTTGAATCCCACTAGCTTAATGCCACTGTTTTAACATCCACTGCTCATTCCTGTTCAGATTACTACAATAATGGCGGCGCTAATGGAGGATCTACAGGAATGGTCCCTGGAGCAGGTCCAGCAGCCGGTGCCTCAGCAGGAGGTCCTCCAGGAACAGGTGGCTTTGCCTCATATTACCAGAATGATGGCGGTTACTCTGCCCCAGGTGCAGGGGGCAAGGCCCCGGTCAAGAAGGCTCCAATGCACCAGGGAACTAAACCTCCAGGCACAGGAGCAGCTCCTGGAAACTACCAGAATCCCACAGGCCCGGGGCAAAGTTCTTATGGCCAGTATGGGCAGGGCTATGGCCAGGGCAAAAAGAACTTTGGCCAAACTCAAGGTGGAAATGCAGGTGGAGGTTACAGCAACTACAGCACGTCTTACCCGTCTCAGGTGGCAGGAGGTCCAGGGTCTCAGGACTATGGCTATGAGGGTATGTCCTTTTTGCTTGTTCATGTCAGATTACTAGCAAAGTCATATTGCAAGATATTTTTTTCTTTATTTTTACCATATAGAATATTCACCAACAGCATCATTTTCTTATGAAAGTTGAAAGGTTTGAAAATAAACTTTTTGAATTAACTCACATTATACTCCTGCATTCATACCTAACTTCAGGAACCCTAAGCACAATTTTCTGCCTAGTTTCATAATTATCCCATGCATATGCTAATAATTCAGTTAAAAATGTAAATATTGCTTTCCCCAGAACTAATTAGCATGTCTGTTTTCTTCAGGTTATAGCAACCCATCAAACTACAGTGCACAAGGAGCCAATCAGAGTTACGGCACCAACCCTGGACAATACCATAATCCTGGAGTGGGCTATGGCCGTGGTGATGGCAACATGAACTACCAGTACAGATAGATTGACCCCGACACGCGCATGCTCCTCTGCACCATCGCAGTTTTTGCTTGTACACCTTTTCCGAAGTAGCAGTAACAAATTTGTACTTGCTGAACTGTACTCACTGACACCTTAGAAGTTCTACAAGCTTAGGAAAAGTATTTGTGGATTTTTAAGATTTGTGCTGGTGTGTTCCATGTTGTGTTTAGTATGTGCTGTATATTTTTTCTCCCAGTATATATTGTTTTGTTTTTTAATTCCCAGACTACGTCCTAAGGAGAAACACACCACCATAATCACATGCATGTTTCAGACCTGATTTTTGAATTTGACCCCGCAGTTCCATTTTTCTATTACATTTGTCAGCTGGTTCGTCATTCCTAGAAAGCTAGAATACCCACTGATTTTTAGTTTAAATGTTTTATTTAATAAGTTTTCATTTTTAGCCCCCACCCCCAAACTGTCTTTGAATATCAGTGTTTATTTCCCTGTCATTCTAGACTTTTATTCTAATGTCCTTTTATTACAGTTGCTTGAAAAATGTGAACTGTAAATTCAGTTTGTGATAAGAGGTGTGTTTTGGGGAAATTCTATTTTTAGGAACAGTGTGTGCCACTGTATGTTGTAAGTACTCCTCATTTTGGAAGGAAAGAAATTGTGAAGTCACTGGAATGTCTGGCCTTTGTGTTCTTAATATAATACTCTTTACCTGTCCTCTATTATCACTTTAGTTTCTTTGAAGTGCTGTCAGCTATAGCTAATAACTGTTACCTTATTGGGAACATAACTATGCTACTTAAATAATTTAGAAGTTTAGAAAGGAACCAGATTTCTTTGAATCCCATTCATGCCTGCAGTGCACAATGATCATGTCTAAATATCCTTCTGTCTATATAGTGTCAGTTCTTCTCTTCATAATTGTGTGTCTGAAGCCTGTATTCAGCTTGCTAGGAAAGGGCTTTGCAAATATTCTTGTATATTTGATGAAAGTCAACTTCAGAAGCTCGGCTGGAGCACAGCTTAACCCAGGTTAAGTCTTTTTGCAATTAGCCTGTAGATTTCTTTCTGGGTAGCTTAGCTGAGGGCCCCTGTAATATATACTGAGTAACAAAGGTTTACAAAATTGCCACTGAAATAAAAGATTAGTTATCTTCTATGAAAACTTAATTAATGTAATGCAATAATAAAAGTGAAAAAGGAGGGACAAGGCACTGGCATTAGATAGCACGTGCCTTTTCAAGCACCTAAGCAAACAATGTCAAGCTGGGACAATTTGCAAGGCAAGCATGCTGGGTAAGGCATGGTACACCAGTCAGCCATAACCTTAAACATCCTGCTCTGACCTGCCAAGGC
>JAOVYV010000024.1:16882149-16893978 GCA_025674545.1 Hassar affinis
CCTACACCATACTAATAAATTATTGTGGTCTAAAATGACAGGTGTTTCAGTTTCATTGTCTAACCCCTGTACATAATGACATATAAAAGAAAACGGTTGAGTATTCAGACTGAATTCATTCAAAAGGTCACTGTGTGTGCATGGAACCAGTAGGACATTTTCCACTTTTGTTGAGTTAGAAATTGTTTTCCACAAATTGTTTTTCACCAATAACCTTTACATTTCTCTGTATCGTCTTGTAGGAGCTGTTTGTGAAGGTGGTTCCCTTCCAGTGTCTTGGCTGTGTGTGGTCTCAGAGAGATAAGAAGGAAAACCTCTCGCCCACCATTCGTGCCACCATCTCCCAGTTCAACGCCATTACTAACTGTGTCATTACCTCACTGCTTTGCTCCTCCAACACTCCTTCTTCCACTCCGTCATCCACTACAAATCAGAGAGCAAGAGTCATCGAGAGATGGATACGAGTTGCACAGGTTAGATCATGTTTCATCGTCCACTTAAAATACATTTCCAGCTGTGAAGAACTTTCAAATTCTATTTTAAAAAGTCCAGATTTCAGTGCTACTTTGTGGCTCATGCTGGATTTTCATCTCAATGGTCATACAATATTCTAAGATCTTACAGATGACCGAATGGAATCCATCACTGTCCAGAACGAAGATGATACGACTCACGTTTCATCTGTTGTCGTCTCAGAGGTGTAACAGTCTGCTCTCACTTGTTCTCTCAGGAGTGCAGGCAGCTGAAGAACTTCTCCTCCTTGAGGGCCATTTTGTCGGCGCTGCAGTCCAATCCGATCTACAGGCTGAGGAAGACCTGGGCTGCAGTGAGCAGGTACACATTAAACCAACACACACTTACAGGGTTTATTAAACTAACAGGTACCTGAATCGTATTATTTGTGTAACATTGACCCAACCAATTTCCTGGTATTTCTCCACTATATTATGTAAATCCAGTTGGTGGAAAATGTCTTAGAGCCATTCTTAGGCATTGAGAATGTATTTAAACAATGTTTAAATCTCTATTTACTCTGTATGGGCTTTTTTTCCAGAGAAAGCATGAGCACCTTTGAGAACCTGTGTGAAACCTTCCCGGATGAGAACTGTGTGTTGTCCAGCAGAGAAATCCTTGTGGAGGTTG
The DNA here is from genome assembly GCA_025674545.1 of Hassar affinis. Classification (NCBI taxonomy): domain Eukaryota; kingdom Metazoa; phylum Chordata; class Actinopteri; order Siluriformes; family Doradidae; genus Hassar; species Hassar affinis. The sequence goes on from JAOVYV010000024.1 coordinate 16,883,293, forward strand.
GAGAACACACATACACCAGCTGTTACTGTATGTTAACGAATGTCGAAAAGATCACACTGCAGACTTCTAGCCATGTCATAAACACACCGCCTACCCATTGTTAACATGTGTCAAACTGGTTAACTGTTATCAAGTGTTACGACTAGCTTCAGACAGTGCTGAGGTGTTCTTTTTGCGGTCAGCCACACACTCAGAAGCTCTTTTGCTACTTGTTTGGATAGTATTGTTATTGTAGACCCAACCACTATTGTATTGTTTCAGCGTATCAACAGATTCAGGTTCTGTTTCATGGAACTAAGGTGTGAGGACAAATTGAGGGTGCTTTTAACATTAGTCCACTGAACCGATAGATTTCACATTGCATCAGAAAAACAAAACAATATGCTGAGGGATGCACTAACAAACCTTTCAGCTGTTTCGACGAACCTTTCAACAACTGAATCATTCATATTTTATGAACTGCCTCATGTAGCGTTTCTTTTTTTTCCCGGCTCAGATATCTAGAATACATCGTGCTTCTGCGGCACTCCAGGTCTGATTGTGCATCTTGCGCATGTCGGTTTAACTAACTTGCACGTCAAAACACCTGCAACCCATAAAACACAGCATGTGTGCGTGAATTGGGTTTGACTTGTGTTCTCACTGTAATTGAACCATTTTTCAAGTGAAAGTGGTGCTTTTTGCCCAAAAGCAAAAAAAAACTATGAGATTTGATTAAAAGACTGTGGGAAAGCAACCGGGAAAGCGATGGTACCTGCTGCTTACACAGTGATTTGTGTCCACCCCTCTTGATCGTTCTGTGAATAAATGTCATAAATGTCATTTGTACATTTGTAGCTAATTATACTGGATTTTTGTTTTTTAAATGTCTGATGTATTAGGTTTTTTGCTGATTTTTCTTTATTGCCCTAGTCAACTAGGCGTGTGTGTGTACGTGTGTGTCTGGGTTATCTGATAACTGTCTGTGGTGGCTTTTAGGATGGGAGCCAGGCAGCCATGGACAATATTTTACCCAAGACATCCAAGCAGTGCCCCCTGTCCAAACAGATGGTAAAGTCCTCAAATAATCATGCATGCTCATTTCTCTAACTATAAAAAATCAAGGAAAATCTAACTCCTGGATGCCATAAAACTAGTCATTAAATGGGGAAAAATCTGTCTAGTTGGGTTTTTTTAGGGTCCAAGTATTCTGAGAGAAATCATGTGTGGTTAACCACATCCTCTCTCTCTCTCTCTCTCTCTCTCTCTCTCTCTCTCTCTCTCACTCTCTCGCTCTCACTCTCTCTCACACAAACTCTCCTAAAGAACATAAAGCCACTTTGCTGATTCATAACATTGGAAATTGCAATAAAACTTCCATAAAAGCTGTTGTTGATCTGAGTTCTAGTTATAAACTAGATAGCCAAAATTTTGTGGACACCTGACCATCACAGCAGTATGTAGGCCTTCCCTAAAATCTAGAGTTGTCTGAACAGAGCCCTGAGCTCAACCCCGCTGAACTGGAATGTGGACTGTGCTCGAGACCTCCTCGCCCAACATCAGAGCCTGACCTCACTAATGCTCTTGTGGCTGAATCAGCAAATCCCTGCAGCCTCGCTCCAGACTCCAGTGCAAAGTCTTGCTGGAAGAGTGGAGTGTATTATAACAGCTGAGGGGGACTAAATTTGAATAAAATGTTTAAAAAGCCCATATGGGTGTCCACAAATGTTTGACCACAATAGTGTTAATATTAACTACCTGACAACTCATACACATTTTGCTCATTACTTACTAATAAATGTCCCTAATGGATTTTTTGTTATAGAACACCAACAGTGGAGTTGTGCCTTACCTGGGAACATACCTCACTGTACTCACTATGTTGGATACAGCACTGCCTGATACTGTGGAGGTAATGTCTGAACTACTACAGTGAGAACCTGAGAGCATGATTGTGCCATTTTTGTTTCTAATGAATCAACATTTTGCTCCGAACTGTAATTTTTTTAGAACAGTGTCTAATGAACAGGCTACAACAGAATGTTATAATCAGATTAGCATTTCATTTTTTTAGAGAGGCTCTACTGTATCAATCATTTTCAAACTACTTTGTGAATATTCCTATTCTTATAATAAGTATCTAATTACCATGTAATTCTTTTTTTTTTAAACAGCGTGACTTCATAAATTTCGAGAAGCGCAGAAGGGTGAGTTTATGGCTTTCTCTCATGATTGGCTTGGGTGTTACTTTGTGCACATTAGGATTACACACTGGTGTGTTTGTAGAGATAAGACTGTCCTGAAGTCATGGAAAATGCTCCAGCAGGGGTGGGAGATACAGCCAGAAGTTATGTATTACGTAGTTGTGAACGTTTTGACTACCAATGACAACCAAAAGACATGCATTTTTACATCAGACAAATTATTGGACAGTATCAGTATCACAGTATCAGTTTTTATCACTTACACAGTCCTGTAAAGTGCAATGAAACAAAGCAGAGAACAAATGTAAAAAGCAATTCCAATTTAAATAGCAAAACTAGCTCAAAGGTCCATATCGATCACTTCAAGCCAGCATTTATATTTGTATTTGGTGCATCAGTTTCCTGATCCTCAATAGAAAAAGTATTTGAAAATTTCTGTTGTTTGACATATTCACCTGCTGTGTCATTTATACTGGTATACTGTCAAACACTAAGGTCCATTATCCCATGCTAAAAGTGTAGTAAGCGGTTCATAGCTCCCAACATTATGAAACATGTATCTAGTTCTTCTGTAGCTCAGGGACTACAGGCCAGTCTCACAACTGTTCAGTTGAACCTTGTGGAAGTAAGATGTTCCCTTGGCCCTTGCTTGTCTCTTATCAATGCCTATCTCCGTACGCTTGTATTTTTTTTGCAGGAGTATGAGATTTTGTGGCAAATCCGTCAGCTCCAAGCATCTTGCTCTCAGTACACTTTACCAGATCATCCTCAGATTGCAGCCTGGTTACAGCGTCACAAGCTGCTCACGGATCAGGAGAGGTGAGACTCCATGTCCCTTTTTTTTAAAAATTGTGCTTATTTATTAAACAGATGGGATTCTATTTGAAGATCAATCTTGAGCAAAACATTTTTTTTTAAAGATTTTCTTAGAAAGAAAGCTATTCCCCACCTATGAAGTCTTAGGGACATGCAAAGACTTGCTGTAATGCAAAGATGCCTTCGAAAATGATGATGATGTCTATGCATAAAAGAAAACTCTGCATAAACAGTTATAAAGTAAAGGAAGTCAATATTTTCTTAAATAGTGTTCTCAGGGACAATGTATGTAGTTTTATAAGGAAATTTAGGTTTTACTGAGCATCTTGGAGAATCTGCCACAGCTCTTCTGGAGACTTTGACTGTCACACTTACTTTTTTTTTTGCATGCAAAACCCAGCAGCCTTCGTTATATTTTTTGAATGAAAAATGGTCTATGTAATGCCTTGCTTTTGTTACTGACATAAAAACATTTTAGTGTAAGATAAAAAATTTTGTTGGTGATGTTTGGAATATACAGTTCAACTTGTCGTTCAAGTTCAACTTGTCTTGGCTTGTTAGCCATGAACAGTAACCTGAGTGGAAAATTGCCAGGAGATGACAGGATTGGAACCTGATGTAGTCTTCAGCTGCTGTTGTGTGTTCTGAAATGCTTTTCTCTTCCCCGTGGTTGTAAAGAGTAGTTGTCATATCCTTCCTATAGATTAACCCTGTCTGGACATTCTCCAGTTTACTGTCTCATCAACAAGGCATTTCCACTTGCAGGACTGCTTGCTCCCTCAGTGTTTTTTTCTTTTTTTTCTACAACCAAGTGTCTGAGATCACATTTTTCCCCCACTCTGATATTTGATATAGATACCTGAAGCTTTTCATAATGATACTCTAAATTGTGCTACTGGAACATGATTGGCTAATTGTATAATTGCACATGTGTACTTGTACAGGGTGTTCCTGTACTCCTGTACAAGTGGTCAGTGTTTATATTCCATTTATAATGGAAACTTAAATATAAATGTCATTGTTTCTGCGTATATGTCCTCAGTTATGAGTTGTCCAGAGAGCTGGAGCCTCCGCTTGACACCTGTTCACCGTCCAGCAGTACACCCTCGAATTACCGTTTAATCACCAAAAGGCTTACTTCGTGAGTGTGACCATTCACAGAAAAGCATCTTCTGGTTTATACAACAGCAAGGCATAAAATACACAATACAGCATCTCACTGTGTGTGTGTGTGTGTGTATATCTAGTCTCCTGAATGTGACTGAGAGCTCCAAAAAGAATGCTGACCAGATTAGTGTCTCATCTTCTGGATCCAGCAGCTCAGAAATGGAGGATCTCTCCACAAATCAGTCACCTCCTCTTGGAGCACAGGTACTAAAAACACTTCCACCCTTCTACCCTGTGTATTGTATAGCATTGTATGATTTTCACTGTATTTAACTGTCACTCAAGGGTGACATTTCTACTCCTGGAGAGACCCTGGGGGTCCCTCAGGGTCCCTGCTGTAACACTATTAAACTTCTTTGAGCAGGAAAATCACCAAACAGCTACAAACTCCTATCTTTGCTAAATCAACCATCTAAGAACTAAACAGATCATCAATTTAGATGAATACTTAGCGTAACTATGTCATAATCCTTAGGTTTAGAATATTCATTACAACATCTCTTGTCTACTTGACAACCCGTTACAACTTAACTGGGCTTGACTGTGGAATGTACTTCATTTCATATTAACCCGCGTCTTTCGGACTTGACTTGAGGGCTGTTTTCATAGTCGACAGCACTTGAGCCAAGCACAGCAGTCTCAGTACGTCAGCCGTCACACTCCCTTTAATACTTCGTTCTAAAGCACACAGACATGGTACTTGAGACCCACGCAGTTGTTATAAACATTATAAATGTTATTTACATTCCAGTGATGGTAAGGGAGAAAGTTTTTTAAAGTTGGAGAATTGTCAGACAGAACCGTATTATTCCATAGTCTTGAATTCTTAAACTTTGCAGCACACTTGGTTTCTTTTCTTACGTTCACTTTTTCTCAGCACTGATGGGATAGTTAAAGAACGCAAGTGATAACTTGTAGCCTTTTACAATAAAAATTATAGGATGTGATAAACCTTCAGATCATTCTGAACCAAAACTGTGTTATTCAGTTGACACAACATATCACATTACTTCTTTCTCCTTCTAGTCACTCTCGAGTTCCTGCCAAAACATGGCCGAAAGCATTTCTTCCCCTTCTCCTACGGGCTCTTCTAGCTCCTCCTCCAGCTCCCAGACGGACCTCGTTCTCCCTCCACCGTCCACCACGTTAGCTCCATCCAAGCCTGGCCATAAGCGCTCGGTCTCCATGACCGCACTGCCTCTGTACAACAGGCAGGTGGCTGACTCCTGCATCATTAGGATCAGTGTGGAGAGCGGAAACAATGGCAACATGTACAAGAGCATCCTGGTGAGTACTGAGACGCCAGGAAGTTTTTGGTTAACTATTAATGAGCCAGTACTGTACTGAAGTTGGATGTACAGGGGTTAGACAATGAAACTGAAACACCTGTCATTTTAGACCACAATAATTTATTAGAAGGGATCATAGTGGTACAAACTGAACCAGTAAGCCAAATTATCATGGTATCTGAGGACAAATACGATGAGGGTATTTGTAAACAACAAAGTAGTACAAATACAACCTTGCTTTAATCATGAAACAAAAATAAAAAAAGGTATTCAGCAGAGCGATGGAGTCTTTGGATATCTCTTTAGAAATTTGGTTCAGATCACCAATACCACGTGATACGGAAGATCATGACCAGAAGCAAAAAAGAAGTTTAAGATAAAGTTTTGCCTATACTGACTGCTTCAGCTGGTATAAAGCCTCACTTTATATTTGCATATTCCACAATATTGTGAATGTAGTTTTATGTAGTTCATGTAGTTCATCATACAGTAATGTGAACATAATGGGGTCAGTGGTAGCCTGGTAGGTGAGGACAGGCTGCTGCTGTTGGGCCCCCAAGCTAGGTCCTCAACCTTCTGCCCAACCCAGCTACCAAGGGGCGCAGCACATATACAGTGCCGGTCCCAAGCCCAGTTACTGGGAGGGTTGTGAGAGGATGGGCATCCAGCATGAAGATACAACGTGTCCCTGCAAACTAAACTTCTTGAAATAACTGTTGAAGTTTGCCTCACATTTTGGTAGCTGCCAATAAAGTATCTACTCAGAGGGTTAAATCCAGTTTGTGTGCTACTGGATCTGTAAACAGAAGAAAAAAATCAATCAAATGGGCCACCAATATCCACCCAATCAGGACAAGGTTACTTGCAATAGCATTAAGGTGTTTGTGCTTATTCAGGATATGGAAGAAACACTGAAAGAAGAGGCTTCAAACAGCTAACTTCCACCGAAATGACTGAGAGATCTTTAACTTGTTTAGACATACAGTGATAATATTCTCCAGATAATATTCCCACACCTTCGACTCGGCCGTTCCAAAACACAAGCCTTCTTTTTTCAAGCCAGTTCTTCAGTTTTTGTCCTGGGCTTTGGCTTATTGTTCTGTTGGAACATATTTCTGCCCTGAGGTTTAGCTGACTGGAACAGGTTCTCAACAATTTGCTTATACATATTTGGCTCCATCCATGAAGAGGAACCCTGAGACTATGATTCTACCATGAAATAAAGGTGTTGAGCTGTACTTAGTTTGCACCAAACATTATCCATTGCCTCTCATATTTTCTAACATGGCATTTCTCAGAAGTAGCTTCCTACTGGCAACTCTTCCATAGATGTTGGATATAAGTCTGCACAAATTATCCTATTTCTGCCAGTGAGCTCTACAGTGTTGTAACTGGGCTCCTCTCTGACAGTTGTACTTATTGCCCAAGCACTCACCTGTTTGACCTGAACTTGGTAGTGTCTGGGTTGTGCCATATTTTTATCCATTTTGCTATGATGGGTTTCACACTGCTGTTAAGAAGGTCCAAAGCTTTTTTTTCCTCCTATAGAAATTTTATTTCTGTAGAGTGTGACTTCAGAATAAGCCCATTCTAATGTCCCTACATTGATTTTTTAATCACAAGTTGTAGTTTGGCACCAGGTTAGTTTGTCCTCTTATGACCCTCTCTTTCTTCCTAACTAGTGTACTCTGATGCAGTATCTGATCCAATCATACCAGCACAGCACACACTACCACACCACCACCACATCAGGGTCACTGCAGTGCTGACAAACCACCCAAATAATATCTGCTCTGTGGTAGTCCTGTGGAGGTCTTGACCACTGAAGAGCAGCATAAAAGGGGGGTAACAAAGTCTGCAGAAAAACAGATGGACTACAGTCTCTATCTGTAAAACTTAAAAGGTACACCTGTATAATCAGTAGAACTGATAACATAGACAAAGAGTGTAGATACAAGTAGGTGGTTTTACTGTTAAAGCTGATCAGTGTACACTAGTTAGAAAGAAAGAGAGGGTCATAAGAGGACAAACTAACCTGGTGCCAAACTACAACTTGTGATTAAAAAATCAATGTAGGGACATTAGAATGGGCTTATTCTGAAGTGACACTCTACAGAAATAAATTTTCTATAGGAGGAAAAAAAAGCTTTGGACCTTCTTAACAGCAGTGTGAAACCCATCATAACAAAATGGATAAAAATATGGCACAACTCAGACACTACCAAGTTCAGGTCAAACTGAGTGCTTGGGCAATAAGGACAACTGAGAGAGTTCTCAGAGAGGAGCCCAGTTACAACACTATAGAGCTCACTGGCAGAAATAGGATAATTTGTGCAGACTTATATCCAACCTCTATGGAAGAGTTGCCAGTAGGAAGCTACTTCTGAGAAATGCCATGTTAGAAAATATGAGAGGCAATGGATAATGTTTGGTGCAAACTAAGTACAGCTCAACACCTTTATTTCATGGTAGAATCATAGTCTCAGGGTTCCTCTTCATGGATGGAGCCAAATATATATAAGCAAATTGTTGAGAACCTGTTCCAGTCAGCCAAACCTCAGGGCAGAAATGTTCACTGTTTCTGAAGTTTCTAAACACTGTCCACTCACTGTCCACTCTATTAGACACACAGACCTAGTTGTTCCACCTTGTAGATGTAAAGTCAGAAACAGTAACTAATCTGTTGCTGCACAGTTTGTGTTTGTCATCCTCTAGTCCTTCATCAGTGCTCACAGGATGCTACACACAAGACACTGTTGGCTGGATAATTTTGTTTGGTGGTCTATTCTCAGTCCAGTAGTGACACTGAGGGCTTTAATACACCACCACCACATCAGGGTCACTGCAGTGCTGACAATCATCCACCATCCAAATAATGCCTGTTCTGTGGTGGTACTGTGTGGGTCCTGACCACTGAAGAACAGCATAAAAAGGGGCTATCAGAGTCTGCAGAAAACAGATGGACTACAGTCTCTATGTGTAAAACTACAAAGTGCACCTCTATGGTCAGTGGAGCTGATAAAATGGACTAAGAGTGTAGATACAGGGAGGTGGTTTTAATGTTATGGCTGATTGGTGTATGTCTTTATACGTTCAGTGCAAATTAAATAAACCAACCATGTTCTGTTGTGAGTTTTGGGGATGATATAACTCCACATCTCCTATAGTTCCTCAAAATACCAGTAATGTCTAAATAGTGAGTTGTAACTGATATATATAATGAAATAATGTTAAAAAACCCACCCGATAATTAACATTTGTTTCACAGCTGACTAGTCAAGAAAAAACAGCCCAGGTCATTGAGAGGGCCCTGCAGAAACACAACCTGGAGAATGCCAGTGTACAGGACTTCAGTCTCGTCCAGATTTTGGCCCAAGGCAGAGGTGAATTAAAATGGTGTTAAACCTCTGTAAAACCTTACTACAACAGTGACTGTTCTGTTCCCTTTCTCACGGGTTCATTTGTATTTGCAGAGCTGATCATTCCAGACAAAGCCAACGTCTTCTACGCCATGTCTACTTCGGCCAACTACGACTTTGTTTTACGCCGTTGTCCAAAAGGCCAGCGGAAACAACTCGCACGCTCAGCATCTATGTCAGCAGGCCGGTCGACGAAATAACAGGAGAAGTTGTGATGAGAAGAGACTGAATTTGCTTAGAAATCTGCACAATACTGAAATGCCACTGAACTCACTATGGCTTCAGTTTTTATATATGAAATGTACATAGAATATATGTGTATAGTCCAGCATATTTATGCTTATTTAATGGTATTTGCTACCTGACAGACATGTTAGTAAGTTAATAACTGGTCATCTTGATTTTGAACTGGACCCTCTTTTCAGGGAGAGTTGAGGCAAGGCACGTGGTTCTAATCTGGCAGAAGTGTAAAGGCTTAATATTTATAAAATTCTAATAGTGGTGTATTGTGTGCATTGTAGGTTCCTAAGGTTCCTAATCTTATAATCACCTCTGTCTTTGAGACAAAGACAGAGAAGCTACTGTGTATAATGCAGTCACACACTCATCACATGGCTTGAGATTTGCTGTCACTTTGTGTCAAACTAAGCATGACTATCACTTCATCACTGCAGTCCTTACATGCCAAATTCCTTAATCAACAGCTTCATAGTGTTGTAGGGTTCACAGCCTGTCTCTTTTTGGATTTACATAATCACCTTTAAGATGTTTCTTTTAGTGTGAACCTCAAATTCATTTCTATACTACTGTAGCTCTTTCCCCACTTCATTTTTTGATCATTTGGATCCTTTGTGGTAATATTATAAGACATAAGCAATGCTGTACATACAGTAGAGTGTGTATGTCATGTAGACATTTAATGTCAATGGCCATGCTTATACCAATAAGTTTCTTTTTTAGCTACATATCTGATATATTGTTCATCTTTTCATTGTGTTTATAGAACAGCCTACCTTTTTATGACCATATTATATATGGACAAATATTTTAGCAAGTTCCCACTTCATAACTTGACATCATGATAAAACTAAGATGTACTGCCTGCCTTTAAAGTAGATATAGGTGACCGAGGCACCAGTAAGATCACAATGTTCTTTCCCACAGTGCAGCACCATGGTGATATCAATTGGGCGTGTATGGTGTGTGCATGCATGTATGTGTGCAAACATGCATATGTGTGTGTGTGTGTGTAAGATAAAGGCACTGTACTGACAGGCACAGTGGCACTTCACCATCACACTGTGGAGTGTCAGAAGTCTAATCAACCATTGCTGCAATGTTCAACAGCTCCATTGCAGTGTCTTGCACTCAATCCACTTTTTCCTGACCGGGGCTTTAGAGAAAATCTGATACTGCTATTGATGCCTATTTATTCTTTAGTGCTTTCAAATTGTAAAACACATTGTATTTCTGTGCAATTATTATAGGAGATATATTTTCTTGTTCCTAACCACAGATGTATTCTTTGACTCTTGCTGTTTAAAGTACAGTTGTTCTTTTCAAAACAGAAATATTGTGTAGAAATTTTTCTTAGGAAAATCAGAAAGAGGTTTTGCGTTCAGTAACATGGTTTGGAGAAGAAATTATCACACTGATCTGTATTATAGTGTACTGTTTTTTGGACTTATTCCACTCTGCAATCCATGGAATTTCATTGGCTTACTGTACATGCTGCTTATGTATGTACAGGGGTTAGACAATGAAACTGAAACACCTGTCATTTTAGACCACAATAATTTATTAGTATGGTGT
>JAOVYV010000024.1:16924152-16936640 GCA_025674545.1 Hassar affinis
GGTAGTTGGGCAATCAGGTAGCCAGGTTAAGGATCTGATATCCTTCACCTGATTTCTCTGTTTGCTGAATACACTGCAAATAATTCCTGTCATTTCTAAAATAAAATATTTTGTATGATACTTTTAAGCCTATTTGGTATTAAAAAATATTTACCATACTGTACAAATATTTATACTGTGTCAAAGGACCTTACTGTAAAGCTACTGTACAATTGCTGTGACTAAAGTAACAGAAGGCACCGAAGCAGAAAGTACACAAACCACAGCACTGCTTTAGTCAGAAGGTGTGGATTAACTTTCTGAAATTGCATGACTCTGACACTAATGTTGGCTGTACAAGTCAAAAATCACAAGTTTAGAAAAACTTATAAATGCACTCAATCTAATGTTAGTGATTCCACAGTACTGGTTTCTACAGCCACCTTGCTGTGAAACGGTATGGACAAGTGAGAGTGACAAAAACAAGGATAGGCGGTGATTTGTGCTGTTACATTTGAGTCATGCGTTTTATTTCCTTTCCGTGCAAATGCAAATTGTTATAGTGTGTTGCATTTGATTAGTTATGACTTATCAGTGAGCTGCTGCAAGTTTTTATAACCTGTTTTTCTTTTGCAAGGACGACAGAAAACTCAGTGTGCATATAATTTTAAGTGTGTGTGTATGTATGTATGTATGTATGTATGTATGTATGTATCTATCTATCTATCTATCTATCTATCTATCTATCTATATACACACGCACTATATAAACTGTCATATTTTTTATATTCATTGCATGTCAAGAGACATATTTCAAGCATTTGTTTTCATGAAATGCAGAAATCCAGTATCTCAAATGATTAGAATATTTCTTCAGCCTTTTCACAGCAATGACCTTCTGTGGCCTTGTGGAGGGTGTTGATGATCATCTTCTCGACAACTGTCGAGTCAGCAGTCTTCCCCATGATTGTGGTTGCGTGTGCTGAACTAGACCAAGAGATACACGGCATATATATATATATATACTGTCTGAGATACTGGATTTCTGATTTTCATGAGCTGTAAAGCTTTTTTCACAATATAATTTTTTTTAGATGCACTAGTATATTAGTGCATATTATGTTTCCATGGTTTCCATGGTTTCCATGGCTGAGCAGCTGCTTCCAAGCCTTACTTCACCAAGCGCAATGCAAAGCGTCGGATGCAGTGGTATAAAGCACACTGCCACTGGACTCTATAGCAGTGGAGACATGTTCTCTGGAGAGACAAATCATGCTTCTCCATCTGATGGACGAGTCTGGGTTTGGCTGTTACCAGGAGAACAGTACTTGTCTGGCTGAATTGTGCCAAGTGTAAATTATGGTGTGGGGTTGTTTTTCAGGAGTTGGGCTCGATCCCTCAGTTCCAATGAAAGGAACTCTTAATGCTTCAGCATACCAAGAGATTTTAGACAATTTCATGCTCCCAACTTTGTGGGAACAGTTTGGGGATGAGTGAGTTTTGTGTGGAAGAACTTGACTGGCCTGCACAGAGTCCTGACCTCAATCCAATAGAACACCTTTGGGACGAATTAGAGTGGAGACTGTGAGTCAGGCCTGTGTGGCTGAGCTCACAAATGAATTTCTAGAAGAATGGTCAAAAAGTCCCATAAACACACTCCTAAACCTTGTGGAAAGCCTTCCCAGAAGAGTTGAAGCTGTTATAGCTGCAGGGTGGCCCGACATCATATTAAGCCCTATGGATTAAGAATGGGATGTCACTCAAGTTCATATGCGTGTGAAGGCAGGCAAGCGAATATTTTTGGCAATATAGTGTATTTACTGGATATATACAGCCATTGCTGTAGTGCTTTTTTATTGTAGTTTATTTAAAAAATCTCTCTCTCTCTCTCTCTATATATATATATATATGTATATATACTTTTCATTACTAAGGTTAGGGTTAGGGTTAGCATTAATTAGCTGCAGTAATAATTATGTCAATGGAAAGTCATTAAAAATATAGAATAACAAAGTCTGTTTGTGTCTTCCATTCTGCTGCCCAGCTGGGTTTAGCAGTCGGCTGAGTAACAAGGCTGAGTAACTAGGGCACTGTTACATCAGGGAAGTGAACATGCATAAGTAGCTCTGAGACAAAGTGTGTCAGTGTGTCAGGTCTCTCTGTGCTAACCTGACTCAGGGCTGCAGCATCTGCTCAAAGCTCTATTGCTGTGGTAGATTAGCAACATTCCTACATTCAGCAACTGTTTAGTTGTTCACTCAAATCAAGGACACACTATTATATGTAACTGATGAGAAGCATATATTTTAAATCTTTCCTTTTTTTTTAACAGAACTTAAATGGAGCATAGTTATAAAAGCTAGGAAAAATACTACAATTATAACAAGAAACTGAAGACCAAGTGTCAGAAAAGCAACATCTTTTTTATTGTTTTTTTTTTTTCATTTTTCAAATGCACCCATTGTCTTTGATGGATATTAGTGTTGTAACATCATGAATCCATTTCAAAACAGTGTGGCGACAGTGCCACTCCATAACACAAGTCTCGCTGAATCTTTGTTTCTTTTTCATGTAATTATGAACAGAAAACACAAAGATCACTGAATCCAATACACATTGATAGAATGAGGGAAAAGGCTTTGAAAAGGGGAAGAGGTGAAGATGGCAGAGGGGGTTTAAATACATGAAAACGGGACAACACCTTTCTCAAAAATCACACGTAATATAAAAAAAACACAGAATACAGTGTCATCCAGGGTAGAAGAAACTTTACATTTATACATTAAGAAGTGCTCTATGCCAGAAACGACAAGTAGAATTGACTTAAAAAAGAAAAAGACAGTGAGTCTAAATGAGGCACATTAAAAAAAATCATTAAGATAAGTTAGATTGTTCCTGTTCCTTAGTAAGAGTTTTGACATAGAGGGAAATATGTAGAGGCGCGTCTTCAACAAACGTACAGAGTCTGTGAATAACAGTAAGCTAAATGGCTTGAGTAAGGGTTCAAGGGAAGGAAATTGTCAAAAGTCATCGCTGAGAACAGCAGTTTCTTGATACTCATGTAATTCAGTTACCTGTTTGTAAGAGGTTGGACCTGCTCAAGCATTTTATTTCTTTCCCGTCTCGTGTAATTCCTGTAATTGCACTAAAAACAATTTTAATCTATGACATACTTCTACATACTTCACCGTTGTTTTGTTTTCCTTAAATTTGGGCATTTTGAATGACTTTTAAAAAGTTAAGTTGCTGAAAACAACGATAACTTCTGTTAAACAATGTGAACAATTAAACAATCAAAAAAAAAAAGAAGGTAGTTCAATGACACCTGAACAGTAAACACAATAATACTATACAGTATTTTTGATGAATTAGTGAGTCATCTAAATCCTTTTTGCCCTTGTACTTTTTTCTTTTTTTTCCAAAAAAACTTGATTTTATTCTTAAAATATATATTTATATATAATAATTATATCACAGTAATATACAAACCAAGTGTTTGGACATGAGAAAGTGGTGTCTGGGATTGTGAATATGTTATCAGGAATAGGAATGGGGAAAATGATGCATGTCAGAGGTATGAAATGTAAAGCTATTGTCGTTCTTTGGTCAAGGGAATATTCCCAGAATGCTCAGATGTTTTGATATGTTTTGTTGGCAAACAGCTAGCGTCTGATTTAGTATAAAAATGGACATGAACGGATAGGTATTTACAGTTAGGGAGTAGATTAAAATGCCTCATGAATGGTTGCTATTGCCATGTTTGCTGTTACCTTTGACATCATGTAATAAATTTTGATTGGGAAAAAATCATTCACCTCTTGTTTGCTGCACAAGTGCTTTTGTAATTATGGGATGAGATAGAGAAACAAAGCAGTCTTTACAGTATAATACAGTTTACCCAGAAGTTCTGTCTGCCTTTGGGACTGACATTTGTATATCTCTGGTTTTGCTCCCAGCGCACACCAATACCAGGTGAGAAGAGGTTAAAGGATATGTCTGTTAGCATTGTACCACAGTGGGTCCCATACTGTCCATCAGTCTTAGTCACATCTCTTATCCATGCTATTGCATACACCAGGATTTTCTTTCCATAACCCTTCCCACTTTCCTCTGTTGAAGTGGCCTGCTTGCAGAACTCCGGGGTTGGCTGGCCCTTAACCCTTGGCTCTCCCTTTCTCAACCAACCTGAAGTTGCTGGCTGGATTGAGGCAAAGCCAGGTAAGGGTGCTGAGGTAATGGATGCACGTGTGCTGGTGGTGTATTTGGTGACTCTTGAGCTGCTGATCCAGCATTGCTCAGAGATCTGTGCTTAAGGCGTAGTTTGTGTGGCAGTGCTGTACCTTTGACCTCTGCTTGACTGTCTCTGCTTTGGCTTTGTGGGGAGGAATTTGGCCCTCCAGCCAAAGGGGATTGCTGGTGATAACTGCCAGTTTCAGAATAAAATGAAGATGGGCACTCGTCATCAGTGGATGCATCTTTGTCAGAAGTGTGGGGATCGCCATCACTTAAGGAAGTGTCCTTTCCTGAGTGAGGCTGATAGTACCCTTCTTTACTGGGACCTCCTTCGTAGCTCAGTACTGGAGGCTCCTCATCCTGTGGGTTGTCATAGTGGTACAGCTCTTCACCCCCTTGTCTGCAAAGGTCTGGTGCCATAGCCTCAGCCTTCTGACAATTAGACACAAGGTTCTGATTTTGGGCCCTGTATGCTTGTTTTACTGCTCCTTCTCCATCTGAGTGTTCATAAGGCAGAGAGTCTAAGGTCTTACTTTCATGCTGACTTGTTCCCTCTGGTAGGCTTTCAGTGCTTTTGGTAGATCCCTCTGTAGACTCCAGTAGGATCTGTGAAAGTTTCTGTTGAGTGATTTCCTGAGGTCTTGAACTCTCTACAGGATATGAGACACTCCTGGAACGATACAGGATGACACTTCTTTGAGCAGTCTGCATTGGACGTGCGGCAGCACTGACCACAGCTTCTTGGTGCTGATGCTGTTGTTGGTGGCTGTGATATCCTGACTGAAAGGTATGTTGGTATTGTGGTGTGGATGCCTCGTGACGGATGTTAAACATAATTGGTGTGGTTGTGCTGTTTGCAATGTCCATGTCTATCCCTGGCCCTTCCTGCTTGATATCATAATTAATTGGTTCTGGACTGTCACGGGAAGAACCATCGGACATATCTGAGAGAGAACCTCGAGGAGAGTACATAACTAACTGGGCAAGTCCCTCACCCCGGACAGACTGCTCAGCCTCTGAAGAATCAGAGTTTATCACTTGGGAGCCACTGGAGTAGCTATGAGGGTAAAAATGACTGGAAGAAGAGGAAGAGCATGCAGAAGATCCATTCATTGTTCCTCCTATTTGCTGGCTCTTCTCCATGTAGGAGGCTGTACTGATGAGGCCGAATCTGAGTTTCAGCTGCAGGAGTTCTGTTTTTAGACGTACATTCTCATCATTCAGTGCAATAACTCTGTTCTCTAAAACCATGTCATTGAGTCGGCGCTTTTCCCGTGAGCGCTTAGCTGCTTCGTTGTTCTTGCGTCGTTTCTCCCAGTAGGAGGCATCTTTCTTCTCATCAGAGATAAACTCACGCTTGCGCCGGCAGGTCATGTTTGGCTTGGCTTTTAAAACGCGGACAGAACGAGGGTTGCCCTTGGGTGAAGGAAGAGTGTTGTTATATCCTGAGAAAGTTTCTTTATTCTCTGTGGTTTTGCTTACACTGAAATTTGCTGGGCTTGGTGAGTTTACGCTTTCCATTGTTTTTTAGAGGAATCCAGTTTGGAATCTTCTTGCTACCATCAAAATGGTTACTGATGGGAATATAAGGGATGGGGTGGAGGGGAAAGGTGGTTATCAAAATGGCTGTATGGTCTCCCTCCTTTTAGTAGTCTTGAATGTTGGACTAAGTAGCCGGATCAGCAAAAATCTTATGAGGTATTTTAGGTGCAGTTGGAGTCAACCTCATTGATTTTGCTGAAGTTCCTATAATAATAATAATAATAATAATAATAATAATAATAATAATAATCTTTGTTAAGTGTCCAGATTGGCTAAAAAGATCTAAAATAAGTGATCCTCTGTGACAGTTTCCTGCGTTTAACTAATGGTAATTATCCAGTGCACTTCCAAAACCACCACTCCAACAGCCAATGGGATAAATAGGTCAGAAAAAGTAAAAAAAATCTTCAAGTCCCAAAAAAGGGAAACTATTAGTTTTGGGGCACTGTGACCTGTTCTTTTTGCTTGTTTTCAGGTTTCTTCTTACTTTTCAACAAGGCTATGTTACAAAGCTGGCAGAGACACACTCCAGTGCTCCAGGCGCATTGCAGGATGTAGGTCACTCAGTCTGTCTCAGCTTGTCAGACAGTGGGGAGGGGTGCAACCTCTATCAGAGGCTCCAGATGGCTGTGTTACAAAGCTGTGGACACAAGCAAAAACATATATCTGTTAATCCCTTTAGAAGAACATAAGCATTCAGTCATCAACTTGTTTTTTTTCAGTGAGTAAAAAAACTCCCCATCCCTGCTAGTACGACTGGAAAATCAATGGATTTAGGAATTTTTACCCTAATTTTTTTGGGACACCCTCACCTAATCCCATGCTTAGCATGTCTGGCTTAAGTTGGACGGTAACCCATGGCAACCCTCAGTAGTCTCTTGTGTAAGCTAACCACTGTCTGACCTTTTAGCCTTGCTATTGATCTCCCCTGTCTGTGACCCATGACCTCTATGCTGTGTCTAAATGTTGCCCATTGTGAGGTCGTGGCAACAAAAGAGACAGAGTGCACATACATTTCAAATAACAAAAAAAATAGACAATGCCGTCTTTGTAACTTTTAATTCATACAATCTGAATCTGACTCTTAAATCCCTTTGTGTGACTCACGAAGTGTAAATGCTTACCGTATTAATCTGCTGCAAAATTCCCCAACAGGATTGAGAGCTGTGACCATATCTGGCAAGCATTTGCAATGAGCACATGATTTGTTTTTACATTCTGAAACACTAGCCTGTATTACATCACTGAGTGTAGGGAAATCAAAGCAAGGCTGAAGTATATGCTTCTGAAACATTAACATTTTACTGCTTCACTTCTTTGGGTGCACCGCCTGAATAATCTGGTCAAGACAGCTGGTAATGTGTAATAGATGACTGTAACAGATCTTACGGGTGCAATCATGTAGCGTTTCCTACGTATATATATATATATGGGTCAGATTCAAAAACAGCCAGACAGGAAAAACAAAAACCAGCCAGGCTGAGTGTAGTTAATTTCTGGGGATAAATCACTAAATCACGATCAGATGGCAACTGATGAAGGCTAAGATAAATTTGTCTAAGAATGAAAAACAGGCTGTAATCTCACTGACGAATGAGGCCCCACTGCCTTTGTTCGGAGAAGAGTGGCAAGGGAATGTTTTGTCAACTTAACTATCACACTGGGGAGGTATTTTCCAATTTCTGATGTCCTGTCATGGCAGAAACACAGCTGCCTTTGGTGTCTTATAAACTGTGGTTCAAATCTTCAAATGGACACACTCAAGGGCTCATGTAACAGATCTTAGAGAGTGTGTAGATTAATTTATATCCCAATTTAATATTGTGCTCAAAAAGGACTTTTCTAAATCCTTAGAGCTATTACATAAAGCTACATATCACACATAGAACTTCCTAAAATAAAATAATATTAATTTGTGCTTTATAATCTCATGATCTGGGAACCATTTCTTTGGCTTTGACTTTTCAGAATATGTGACAACATTATTTACCATGCAATTTTTTTTTTTGTTAAACTTTTTTAAATATACAGTAATGAAGCTTACAAGAGTTCACTGTTCATACCACACAAGGATCATACACACTGGTTAATCTAAAAAGTCCGATCCCTGGAGCTACATAACTAAGGGTTAAAGAAAGAGAGACTTTCTCCCTTGCTGGCCCACTAACCCAGAAACTGGGCAGCGCGTGAGACAAGGCTGTGCTCAAATATAGGTCAGGAATGCTTCAGCAAGAGCTGGAGCTAGGAAACAAGTGGGAGGGGTCAGATTTTTTAGCTAAAAATAGAGGGAGGTGAGCAAAAGATTGAGCTAAAGAATGGGGCAGACAAAGAGGAAAGCAAGATGGAGAAAAATAATGATTTATAGATGATTGTAGTGAGATGAAACACTTGAATCCTGACGGTGCGGGCCACACTACTATCAAAAGAAAAGATAATTGTGTCATTACCAAAAAATGGGATTTATGTATTAAACGTTGCCCAAGTGTGCACAACATGTCAATTCAACAGGCTTAGATGAATGATAACCCAATATGTTCAGAAAATAAAAGTAATAAAAGTAAATGCTCCTTCTGCAAGGTCTAGAAAAAAATACTGTACCTATGTAGCCTAATTTTTAATATCAAATACAAAAGGTTGTTGCAAGCAACTACTTAACATTACACCAATCATTACCACCAATAAAATTGCTTTTAAAAAAACAGGCAAGGTTCTCAGATCAAGGGTCAGACATCATTAATGGTGAGTGAGACAAAGGCTCTTACACATCTGGGTCATTTGGGAGTCGGTCAGGAGTTTGATCCTAGACATATCCAGAGCCATATTAATAATACGGCAATCACCTCTGACAACAGCCCTGGGTTTGCTTATCCTAGGGTGGATATTCAGTGTTTTGCAGTCTTATAGACATAGCAGAGATATTGCTCTAGTCAAAGGTTCGGGCGAGGCATGGAAACTAATTTGGTGCAGTTGCTTTGGGGTTTCTTTTGATGTAATGGAAATAGCAACGGCCAAACTCCTGACCCATGGGTCAAATTATAATTGTCCTGTGGGGTGGGGTGTGTGTGTGTGGGGGGGTGCTTAAATCCTGTGGCTGGTCTCAACCTCTCTCAAAAAAGGGACAGTTTATGTCAGATAACATAATGATTGGAGTTTTGTAGAGTTCTCAGGCACACACTGCTATTTAGTTGCCATTTTCCAATCTTATATCCATCCATGTTACCCTTTGGCTCTTTATTTACTGACCTCAAAAGCTGACCACGCAGAAGCAGCTAATCAAGCACAAACAGATCAGGTTGATACGTGGGGGAAAAATGTCGCAGTTCTGTTTTTGTTGGCTTGGGTTTGATTAGATGAGAAAGTGTCTACATCATCGTTTTTGACTTTACAAGTCCATCAAAATCCATGCACGTCCGCCGGCGTAGGCATGAGTAGGCAAAGAGTTCGATTTGTAAACTTTTTCACAAAGCAATGTTCAGCATGGGCCTACTTCATTACTCGATACAGTTCTGCTGTCTAATGAACTGACAGGGCAGATGCTGTTCCCAAACTTCCAACACTTCCAACAGGCCATTCTCGGCTACACTTACATTCACAGTGTTAATAATTTGAGTATTTTAAATGATTAAGACAAGTATGAGAACCATTCTAACACGTGATGTGCAATAATGATAATTATAGTACACAAGGACGCGCCCTTTTGTGTGTCAGTTGTGTGTCCTCTTTGTTATGATGGTGCGTGACGGCACATGGTGGAGCGCTTATTCTGGCTTCATCTGTTATAGGACACGTTCCCTCCCTTTGACAAACATGACCTACATTCAGAATCTCTCTCTCTCTCTCCCTCACTCACACACACACACACACACATAACCAGTGCATCAGAACACACGGGGGTTTCCGCAGATTGCATCATCTTTTGTCCAAGTCAGACCATTTAATTAATTACGGACTGGAAAATGTGTCCCTTATGTTCATCTGATACCGCAAAGGTCTGACCCGAGGAATAAACTAGAGCGTGATCGCATTGCATAAACAGCATGAGTACAGTAGTATAGTGATAAAAATGGGTTTAATTATCACTATTATTATCACTATCACTATCACTCCCACTATCACAACCACCTGCATCATTCAGAAACCGTTTTTTGTCTCCATTTATCCGAGCCACGTTCAAACCCACAGACTACTGAACACTGTATATACACCGAGTATATATTCAGTACAGTACTACTGTGTGCTTTTTGGACGTACCCATCGTTATAGAAGTGGATCACTTTCTTCTTCATACTGTGTAAACCCAACCGATTTGCCCCATGTTCAGTTCAGCCTATTCAATATGCTTAGGGTTGAAACAACCGTGAAACAACAGTTGAACTTGGCTTATGGCGTGAGCCGTGCGGAAGCAGACACAGCTGAATTAAACACACAGGTATGTCCAGTGCTGTGCTAGAGCATACAAAGAGCTGCGCTGAGTAAAACACAAGCCGACCAGACAGTTCTGGCTTCAAAGTTTGGTTCCAGTCTGTTTAGTTCAAAAGTTCCGGGCGGTCACTTCTCCTTCAGCCAAAGTCAACAGTCGCGCCATAAACAAGGGAAGCGCTGGGGTGTAGGCGAATTCTCCCAGGGGCTATAACCTAACTCTCCCCGGGCCTGGACAGAAAGGGTTAAGCGCCTGCTTCGACACTAACACCCCCGTTAACCTTAATCGGGACTGCAGCTCACATGTGGCAGCCAGAAGCATGTCATCATCTCTCCGCATGTAAACCGGAATCAGAAACGGCAGGAGTAAATCGTAACTATTTACAATTGTCCAACACATCATTCATGAACCCGTGTAGTCTAAGCAACAGACATATGCACTGAGTCTATAAAGTGTCCTCGATAATAGGTTTAGCAGCAATCCCGCACTGGAATATGGAGACAGGGCTAAGCCTCGCCTTGACATTGAGAAAATGCACCCAGACCGAGCGCTGGATGTCTAATGACCGCGCGTTAAGGACACAGCATGAAACAAAAGCCCGCATTTGACCCTGGAGGTGTGCGCACGCTTTTGCAAGACCAGGCAACATTTTACACCATATTGTTTGGCCATATTACGTCCTGTTAGTTGTGATATTTCCGACCCGCGTGTTTATTGTGTTGTCGCTATTGACTTCTAGCTGACCCTCCAAACGACATGCATTTACACAATGAAACCAATATTATAGCTCCATGCTGAAGAACAAAAACAAAAAAAAAGCTTACCGTCGCTGCTTTATACACGTATCCAAATTAATCGCCACAACACAGCTGCTGGTGGCTGTACAGCCGGTATCGGATAGGCAGAAACTGATAAGACATGCAAAGTGTCACGATTCGCGTTCAGCGCTCGGCTCTGCTCGTTATGCGGGCACGCGTTCAGTGTGACTCGTATTTTAGTTCCTCGTGTTGTGTTGTTGAGGCGCTCCAATGTTCTCCCTCCCTCGCTGTGCTGGAAATATATGTTAGTAGGTCACGGTTGCATAACTAGTTGCATAACATTCTCTCTCTCTCTCTCTCTCTCTCTCTCTCTCTCTCTTTCTTTCTCTCTGTCCATATTCGAACCATGTTGCAGCAGCAGAGAGAGCAGGGAGGGACTAGGCACGTAGCCAGACGTGCTCCATGCATATAATAAGGTTACCAGTGAGAGAGAGAGAGAGAGATCCTGAAACCTAGAGAACAGAAGACATTTTTAGAAACAAGCCCTCACAGAGTCGATATAAAAAGAAACGGTTGGGAGAGGCTTGCAGGAGGGGAGCTCTGATCCCTCTGACACTGTACTAATTTAAAACTTCAACAAGATATGGAAATAGTGAATGCATACGCAAGTGTTTTTGTTACTGCATGCTGTAAAATGACTGTCCACTTAACCACAACGATTAAAGCCGGGAGTTCACATGTTTAGTCATTCAGGATCTGGTCAAAGAATAAGATAAAGATAGGCCACAAATAACAACATGTGCTCTTGATACGTGCCAGGAAGCATGTCTTCTGTGAGGGCTGGGTTCCTAGGCTTGACATTGTCAGTGTGAGGCTATATGTGCAAGGTAAAATAGGTGGTTTGGTCTGTGAAACCATATTTTTTTTCATATTAACAAGCGTTATTTGCAAATGATCAAGCACTCAGGAATGTTATGCATGTGAACATGCAACGTATCAAAAGATGTCTGGAGTCTGCCTCTTGAAGCTGGTTTAATGGTTAGAAATAACCATGGACATTTAATGGCAAATTGTATAACAAGCACCAACAAGACCTCCATTACTTCTGTACGCAAGCCACTGAACAATTAAATCTCTGAAGAGAAACCCTTCCCCCGTTGTGTGTGACTCACAAATCCCTGTGAGGAAAAGGGAAGGAAAGGTAAGTGAAGTCCCATCTCAAATTACCGTCTGATCACACCTCAATGATGAGGATGATGGATTTATTTTAAACTGCATGGGCTCGGTAATTACAGTATTTGACCGTCTTTTATGTTTTCTTAAAGCTCTCTATCATCAAAGCTCGCCTGAATGGGTCTTCTTTTCATAGATGCACGAAATACATTTATCATTTTTAACCCTCATGGTCTGGGCTTTGATTTCTTTTGTCTGTCAGTGGTGGCATTCATGTGGCAGCATTGCGATGGCCTTGAACTTGCCAATTCTGTTGCTCCCCCTTCTTCTCATTGGTCCCGCCCACTCCCCCCCAAGTACCCCACCCAACCCCCCCCCCCATC
>JAOVYV010000024.1:16996926-17008079 GCA_025674545.1 Hassar affinis
ATTTAGCCATGAAACCTCCCACACTAAAATGACAGGTGTTTCAGTTTCATTGTCTAACCCCTGTATATGTATATGGTATATATATGTGTGTGTGTGTGTGTGTGTGTGTGTGTGTGTGTATACATATTGTTTGAGGTTGGAAGTTTAATGCTCTTATTTTCCGGGTTACACTTGCTTGGAAAACTCTGCCTCACCACCCCACCCCTCTGAGTTCTCAAGACCAAGTTTGTTTATCTTCCTGCCTGTGGAGTAGAACAAAGGAACATTAATGAAAGGGGTGAGACTTTGGTTTCTGACTGGAGGAGGTGATTTCCTGACTTCCTGTTACATGTTTTCCATGTTCCTGTCCTTCCATTTAAGTTTTCTTGAAAGAATGCTGTTTGCATCAAGGCCCAGCTGTCCTTGATTCCCTTACTTTAACATGAAGTTATCATTGGTGCACCAATATCTCAAACACACCCATTGAGCATAAAGTAGCTAATTCCTTCAGGTATATATCTATAAGTTAAGTCCAGTGGGGAATAAATGCATCAACTTCCACCCTTATAAACCACTAATGCTGAAGTATTCCACAAACACAAAAGAAATTCCATCAAATAGCAGCCTCACAAACAGCCCTTTTCTGACATGGCAGAGGACAGTAAAGAAAAGCAATTCATGCATGTTTGTGCTATTTCAGATAATTTGTTTGTAAAGCAAAATGATTCAGTGCAACACACCAGTGGAAAAAAACTGTTGCTTCACAAAGGCACCAGAAACCAGGGGCTTCCATGTATGGAATGCAAAGAATGAGAGTGTGGAGAAAGCCTGGGTGGGACAGATGTGGGTAGGGAAGAGAATAGAAATAAGAAAGACAAAAAAAGACAGCTAATCTTTAACTTAATTACCATTCCAGCTGAGTGTCTATGATCTGCATCACTTAATGTAGGCTCCTATTTTTCTTTTAGACCTGTTTGAGTTTATTCTTTATATCTATGTTCATGTCTCTGCATGTGTGTGTGTGTCTGGTCTCCATAAAGAAAATGAGCTTTTTTGGGGTTTTTTTGTATTTAAAACAAAAATAAATGAACAAAAGACACAAAAGGTTGCCTTTTCATTACTGAGATTAAGTTTAGGGTTAGGATTAGGTTTAGGCATAGCCTTGATTAACTGCATTAATGATTATGTCAATGTAAGCTCTCTCTCTCTCTCTCTCTCTCTCTCTCTCTCTTTCTCTGTGTGTGTGTGATTGTTATCATATGCAAGGCAAACCTTGAACAATAGGGCTATTAAGAAGAAAAAATAGAAACGAGACATTTAATGTTTGGCAGCACTTACTCAAAGAGAGATCTGTTACATGCGTTAAGAGAAGGCTATGCCCTGAGGATAGGAACATGACAGTGTAACAGTGATGCAGGAAGGAGAATGATGGTAGAGTTGAGGTAGAGCATGAGAACTAAAATATATACATTATTACAGTATTACAGTACAGTAATGACAAGGGAGCCTAATGTTTGTGGCCATTTGTGTATATGGCCTAATGCAGACATTCTCAAACTTTTTACAATCAGGGACCCCTGTTAATGATCAAAAATCACAGATCCCTAGAGAACAGATATATTTTTTCAAACAAACTACTTAAAACTCAGGCACAATCATTAGTTGTTAATTGTACAAGGATATTTTGTATATTTATTTATGTAAACCCTTTTTTGTTATTTTTGCAAAACATGTCATTAGATTCCATCTGACATTATTTATAGGCATAATAACTTTGATAATTTGGGGTTGTTACAACTGTACTAAAATAAACAAAAGATCACAAAACCCTTGGCTACTTCACAGACTGCTGGGGGGCTCCAGAGACCCACTTTGAAAACCATAGGCCTAATTCAAAGGTTGGCTATGTATAGAAATACATGGGTAACAGCTGGAAGTTATAAAGCTTCAGACTTTTCCAGACCAGTAAACGTACTGGAGTACAATAAATATTTTTGAAAGTAGTTTTATGTGAGAATGCAGTCAATATCAATTGTGAGTTAATTAATGTTGAATGTACATATATTTACTATATGTGAGTTTTTACGCTATTAATTTCTATGAATATTCTACTATTTTATGGTCTTTTTTGTTTTTCTTAGCAAGGTTAATGGGTAAGAAATGAAAACTGTACACAGTCTACACTTCATTGTCTATAGCATCTAAATCTCTCTGTTTGCTTATATAGGATGAAGTGAAACTTCCTTCTAAAACCACGGTGGCTAAGTCCCTGAAAGTGCCCCAGCCAGCCGAGGGTGAAGGAGAGCTGGAGCTCAAAGCGGCTATGGAGGAGGGTGAAGAGGCTGGAGGAGAGAAGGCTCATGTGGACCTCTCATCTGATGAAGAAGAAGTAGAGATAGAGGAGACTGTTGAAGAGACCCGAGCAGAACGCATTAAACGCAGCAGCCTTCAAAGGGTTCAAAATATCAAAACAGTCTTCTCCAAGGAAAAGATGGAGAAAACCAAACAAAAGACAAAGGAGAACCTTGAGAAAACGAAGCAAAAGACCAAAGAGAACTTGGAGAAGACACGAATGAAGACCAAAGAAAACTTGGAAAAAACCAAGCAAAAGACCAAAGAGAACTTGGAGAAGACTAGGCAGAAGACACGGGAGAACCTGGAAAAGACACGCCACAACATTGAGAAGAAAATGGGAAAGCTCAGCACTCGTATGTCTGTCAACCCAGAGCGTAAAGAGAAGCTGAAAAGCTCACAGAAGAAGATGGTGAAGTCTTTCACGCCTGATCACACCATTTATGCTCGGTCAAAAACTGCTGTGTACAAGGTGCCACCATTCACCTTTCATGTAAAGAAAATCCGTGAAGGGGAAATGGAAATCCAAGGCACAGAAATGGTTGAAGTAGGTGGGGAAACAGAAGAGGTAGAGAATGGAGTAGTGGAGGGAGGAGAGGAAGAAGAGATGGAAATGGAGGAAGGAGAGATGGGAGAGATGGAGGAGAGTGCTGAGATGATAGAGACAGGAGAAGATTCAGAGCTGGTGCTTGCAGAGCAGGATCATGATAGAGATAGTGACTAGATGGTGTGTGTGTGTGTGTGTGTGTGTGTGTGTGTGTGTAAGGACCTAAGGTGGAGACTGCTGTATGTTGCAGTATGTGTTAGAGGTGGTCATGGAATCATAGGTGTGGGTGTACTTGAGTATTTGTGTGTGTGTGTCTATGTGTCCATTAGTGGCAGAAATGATGGGAGGTCTTACGATGGTTGTAGACAGGTTAAGGTCTAATAGCAAAGGTTTGGTCCATATACTAGTTTAAGTAAGCAGATTGCTAAGATAATGTGCAGCAGGTTTGGGGTGAAACGACACCAAGTTCATCATGAAGTATAAACCAAAACATAAGGATTTATGATCCTTTGTAAAAACATGATATGCTAAA
This sequence comes from Hassar affinis, assembly GCA_025674545.1. NCBI lineage: Eukaryota > Metazoa > Chordata > Actinopteri > Siluriformes > Doradidae > Hassar > Hassar affinis. The sequence goes on from JAOVYV010000024.1 coordinate 17,000,337, forward strand.
AAAACTTTAATTGTTAACCAATGTACTAACTCACATACATATCAATAGCTAGTCTAGTCAGCAGACACAGTTTGAAAATATAATTAAACACAAAAATGTTTCACTTAGCCATGATAGGAAAACAAGCAACAAATTCCATTATTTTTCATATATTCATATCAGAATTAGCATTTTCTTAATATAATTTCTTTATTTTTGGAGGCACTGTTACAGTTGTTATACTGAAGATTTGTTAAACTACACCAATCTACATGGTACATTAATGGTTTTAATCACCAGCCCCATGTGGCTGCCTGGCACCTTTTGTATTAGAGCAATCATCACCAGAGCACTATGACCTCCTTATAATTAAAAACCCCACAAACATAATAGGAATTTTAATGCGTTGATGTCTCTTAGCAAAGAAATTTTGTTGGTCTTGGTACCAATACCTATCTGGTGCTAAAATAAAGACTGATATTAAATAATATTTTACAAAGGGTTGGCTGAAGTCTACAATAATTGAGGGAAAAATATATAACATAATTTAGTCAGTTTTGGATTTATGGATAAAATAAGGGTGCCTCTAGTGGGAACATTTCATAGTATCTAAAAATAATGTAAGCCGAAGAACAAAAATATATTTATGTTCTTTCTATGTTTATCTTTTTATGTGTATTTTCCACCAAAATTGTCTGTTTTTTTACTACAGCTTTACTATCTTTTCTCTGATGAGCTAAAAGGAAAATTTGGGAAAACATCTGGGAAGGTCAAAGTGGAATAAAAGATAATATTTGGGATATAAAAAGTAAATGTGACAAACATTTATACTTCAATAAAGTAGAAGTATTACACAAAATGTACATAGCCTTGTGTGCATAAATAGAATTTCTATTTTACTTTACACAGCACTGCTGGCAATATGCATTAACAGTAATTTTCTGTCCCACTCATGAGGACAACATGCATTAATTATTTTAATCTCTATTAGTCACCTCATTAGAAGCTTTCATGAGGTGAGTTTAGAGTATTAGAGCACAAACAAAATATGCAGTGCATGGAATTCCCAGCACAGTAATGGAGAACTACTGCATTATAGAGAACATTGTAATTTTCCTCTTTGAAATCATCACTAAGCCATCTTTATCCTTTATTTCAGGCACCATTTATTCTTCCTAATTGCCATATTCCTTGTTTACCTTTTTCACACTTCAGATGGGAAGTTTTAGTTTGTTAAATATTTTAGTTTGTTTTAATCTATATTTTGCTTGCAACTGATCTGTATGTATCCCCCAATGTCTCACTGCATACTAATATGTTAATAAAAGCAGACTTATACACATTCTGTGTTGTTTAATTTTAGTTAAAGTCACATATCCATGGCTACTGTTGGTTCATAATCTAAATTAAACTGTAGCACCAATGTTTTACATGAGGGTCAGAGGGGCTGAACGTTATTATGTATAGTTTGGACTAGTTTAAATATGCCCAACAGCAACCCGACATCCAGTCTCAGCTATACAGGTGATAGTGCCACATACAGTGATAATGTTTACCCAGAAAACCCCGGAGATCCAGAAACTCAGCAAAAACTTAAAAACATTGTTCATAGTAATTCAGTGTTTTTGCCCAATGTTTCACATTGTTTCAACCTACCCAAACACAATAGGCAGAAAGATGGAGCATGTCCACTCATAAGCGTGTGCCAGATCCTTTGTGAATATGCAAGTATACTGGAGTCACTCCCAAGTGCCAAACCCAGAATTTCAGGTGCGTGATCTGCTTTTCCACAGTGACCTATCAGACATGGAATGCCCATCAATAACATCAGTGACAGGCAGAAACATTGTGTGTTCAGTCAAAATGGCGCTATCAACCATACTGGCTGCACAGTCTGCTATTTACCCTGCAGTGTTATCCATAACAGTGAGAGTGGCACAGTGGTAGGTTTGGCCAATAGTGTGCCAATGCCTAAAGCCTCCATTACATCAAATTCTTCTCTGCCATAGGTGGCACCATTCTCCTATGATATAAAATGGAATAGATAACACTCCTCCATAGAGCTTCTTTGTAAAAGACAGTGTAAATCAAAGCTTTACTTTATTTCTCTAAGGTTCAGTATCAGTTCCCAACTCTCAGCATCATATTTTGACAGTAAAGTATAATGGGTTCTGTGGTTTCTTCCTGATGACAGAAGGCATGCTTAGTATTTTACATTCAGGCATCCTTGAAAATTTTCTGAACACAGGATGTGGTCCTTGATCAAATTCAAAGGATCCTGGACAGTGGAACAGTCCTTTGGCAACATTTGGTGATGGCGATTTGGTGCTGTAGCATACTACAAATGTAGCTTTTAAGGATCCTTTTTTGATATTGGGGAAATCTCTTTGATATTTGGAAAAAATAGCTCTGTCTCTCTCTCTCTCTCTCTCTCTCTGGTATGACTCAGTTGGATGTGCATCGAAAGGAGGAAACCCCACCATTCACTCACTCACTCACACACACACACACACACACACACACACACACATCTTTTCATCCTGTCTAAAACAGCTGTTTCCAAACGCTCGGTTTCAGCGCCTGTTGCTTTAAATGACAATGAGCCACTGCTCATCCCGCCCCCTCTGCCGCAGGGTGTGTTTATAGAAATATTACGTGTGCCGCGGTGGCCGATGGGAGTAAGGTCTCAGCTTAGTCCGACGTGTCCGCCATTTTGGACACGTGAAGACCGGACGTCCTGGATAAAAAGCGATATAACGTTCACAATTCTCAGATGATTTAAATGAGTCGTTTTTATATCCAAGGCTGTATGATCTATGTAGAGTTCTTCTGTTACTCTGAATTTTGATTGTTAGGCTATAATCGTTGCTAGACACTCGAGGAGTGCTTTTATACTTACATGAACTGAATTACTTACATTCAATGTGCACAGGTTATAAGTAATTGTAAAAATTCTATTCCCGCGACATGCCGCGTTGTACTGACTGTACAATAACGCCCTTTTTTTTAGCACACACAAACAGGTTTCTAATGAATTTTTTTTTAGACATTGGTATCAATGTTAACTACAGTCAATCAAGTCTGTAGTTCTGAAATAAACTTTATTTAAGTGCCCCGTACTCTGAGAATGGGAGCCGATGTATCGATGGTCTGTACCGCATCAGCATTTACTGTGCATTTTCCTTAACTTCCTATTACTGCGGGAACACTTGAAGATCCTTCACATTTGTCCCATGTGAAGATGTTAGCAAAAGTTAAAAACAACAATTTTAGCTACATTTTAAAATACTAAATAAAGTACTAAGTAATTGTAAATTACTAATTGTAAATATTATATCTCTAATGGGGCGACACAGTGGGTAACACCGTCACTTCACAGCAAGAAGGTCCCCAGGTGAGGCAGTCTGGGTCCCCCCTGTGTAGAGTCTGCATGTCCTCCCCGTGTCCGCCATCTCCGGGTTCTCCATTTTCCTCCCACAGTCCAAAGACATGCACGTTAGGTTGATTGGTGTCTCTAAAGTGGCCCTAGTGTGTGAGAATATACATGAGTGTGCATGTGTGTGTGCCCTATGATGGATTGGCGTCCTGTCTAGGGTTGTTCTTGCCTTGCGCCCTATGCTGCCAGCTAGGCACCGGCTCCCCCGTAACCCTGAAAAGGAATAAGCGGTCAAAAAAAAGGAATGAATGAGTTTTTATTGCATTTTTAGAAAGTCTCCCAACTTTTCTGAGAAAGGGGTTTGTACTTATTTGACTTAAGAACATCAGTTCTACTCAGTTTTTTCTCTGACATGTGACATGCTAGCATTAGGGCAGTTAGATCTGTATATTTTATAGACAGTTTTGACTGTGTACTGCCAGCATGAAGTGCATGTTAACCAGTAAAACAAATGTGAAGATAATGGATCGTTTTTGATATGATCTTTCAGGACAGTTGCAGTTTTTTCCCCAAATGCCATATTTTAAATGATTTTGACCCTCTCAGAGAACCACATATCATCCACACATTTATAGCCATCCATCATGCTTTGCCAAAAACAGATCTGTGTACACATTTTAAGCTCTGCTGGTCAGTCCGAATTAAGCATTTCAGTAAGCATATAAACAGAAAAGTCTGTCAGTCAAATGATTGTTATTATAAGCTGTCGTGTCCAGGGTGTGAGGGTGGCTGGATATACCTCAAGAAACATGTGGGGGTGAAGTTTTTCCATTTTACTTCTCAAGATACTGTCAGCATATCATGTTGTGTTTTCTAGAAGTCTTCAACATGTATTTCACACTCCTAGTGCCTTGGGTCTTACAGAGCATTTTGATCTTTAAAAGTCATTACAAAATTGTTAGATGTGCTGCAAAGTGAAACCTAGGATTATGTAGTAAATGACTTCTAGATGAAATATTTACGTTAGAATTGAATAAATAATAATGATTGTTTTCTTGCATTATTTTTGGAATCTTAAAATGATAAGCAAAGCCCTCACAGTTACTTTATTCTACTTACATACTTTCAATCCAAAATTCAGGATCCTGTCTTTGTAGAATTACTGAATTTATTAGAAGTATCAATTTAATAAATGTGAAATGATGAACATTATCACCACCAGTTGCTTAGTTAAAAAAATAATTCTGCAATTTTTTTTTTTTACAAATGTTGAGTCTGTATTAGGTACACTATGTACTGTAATACTTTTACCAAAAAAATTAAATGATGAATAAAAAAATTGCATTATATACAATACCTTTCAGAGCTGCCATGTCAGATTGGGTGCACAGTGCTCAGAATATCATCGTAAATCATCATGGATTTACTCTACATGTTTAACCATGACCCAAGGCCCAGCTACCATCAGGGACAATATGTAGAGCCAGACTTATAATATGAGCAAATTGAATATGGAGGATACCCAGTCACTCACTGTGAACAATACTTACAGTATAGCCAGTGTTAGGCTGTTTTTCAGCTACAATTTAGTAAATTGGACATGTTTTACTGCAAACTGTAAAAAATATAGATAAAATTTCCAATCAAATATTTCTATATTTTTACCATGATGGTACTACAGCTTAAATTGGAAATATCAAAGAAAATGTGTCTGAGATGTCTAAGAAAAACTTCATAGACACTCATAGCTTAAAAACTCACAAGTGGCTGATGTGCCCAAAATGAACAACACTAAACCCTTTAGACTAATATAGTCTTTTGATGGAGAAAAGGTGCAGAAAATAGAAATAGTGCCATATGGAATCACCGCCCCTCCTTTCTGAAGGAGCAGAGACCCACATCGTGATTCTGGCCTCATGGGATACAGGACCATTTGGGCCTTGCATGCCTGCCAAATTTATACAGTACGCTTGAGTACCTCCTCCATAACTGAAGTCTGTTCATGCAGCACCTGACTCAATGTCTGAACAATGTGGATATTGTTCATGTGAAACCAGGAAATAGGATACAATTTGATTATGCTGTTGTATTCCTCAAATCCATTGCACAATATTTTAGACTGGTAATAACATACAAGTGCTGTGTATTTTTACTTTTGATTTTGTGCCTAGGGCATTGTTGAATTAAATATTCCCTATCATTCTTTCCTTCAACAAACCTGTCTAGTCTGAAAAACCCTCTAAGGTTGAGAGAAACAAATCTGATGTATGTCGTGCTAGCCTGAGTCACCTTGTCTTGCTCTTTTATGGTTATTAAAACCTTCTCCAGTAGCCTGTGCCTTCATGCCTTGATCATGTCGAGAATTCATGCTGCGATTAGGACATGTTTTATGCTAGGCAGAATAAATGCTTTCATTCTGAGCTGCCTTATTACCCAACTGACCCCGACAATGTCGTTAGAAGGTTCAGCAATGTATCTGACAGGCTCATATAAGGTTCAGCTGTAATATGAGAAAATAACATTCCTGCAGTATTCCAAAAAAAAAATGTGTGATGTAACAATTATGAATGTTCTTTGAATGTGATCCATAAAAATGAGCATCAAGGAAACATCAGTGTTTTTAAAGTGCATTGCATTGCAGTAATATTGTATGAATGTGTTTTTTCATAATGTAAATATGATTATATAATGAGTCAGAGAAAACCAAAATGTGCTAGGAAACTTCTCCAGCCATAACTTTTCAAAATCAGCTAGCTGGGAGTAATTTAACCAGTGTACTTTCAGTACATATAGTATGTTATTCACAGCTGTCAGCGTGTGTCAATGGTTTTAAAATCTTAAGATACTGAGAGTTAATATATGGAGGTATATGATGGACTGGATGGATGTTAGAAAGATGTTCAGATGTTAACACCTGGATTTGTTTTTGGATCACGTGCGATGTGTTTCTTCAGGGCGTTGCAGTGTGTTCTCAAAAATTATTTAAGGAGTGATAATCTGTATCAGACTTCGACTGAGATTTAAAAAAAAAGATACATTATCATCCTACATCCTCTTTTTTCTGTGCAAAGTGCTTGACGTGACAGTACCCCCCCTCACCCATAGCCATCTTTTTCACAGCATGCCAATAAACAGTCATCCATCAAAAGGTATGGATGTAGAAGATATTGCAGTAAAATTGATTGTCACAGTGGATTTCTGTGAGTGTATGTGTGAGCATAAGCTCCACAGGGTTTCCCTCAAAGGCAGCACACATGCACACACACACGCACACACACACACACACACACACACATACAGACATACACATGCCCCGACACACAAATGGAGTTATAAATGGCCTTTACATGGCTGATCTTGCTTCTCATTTTTCCGGCAGTCGGAACTCAGTGAGTGTGTCTTTCTAATCAGGAGCTGAGCGAAGGGAAAGCAGCATCAATTTAAAATGTGTTAATGATCACATTCGCACATGGCTTCTACTCACACTGCACTTTACACACCGCCAAAATTACGCACACACACATCCACAGGGTTCATGCTGCCAGAGTAATGTGTGCCAGCTCACACACATTCCCTCTCTCACACACACCCCCTACCCTCCTTCCCTCAATCCCTCCTCTTTTTGGTTCAACCTCCTTCTCTCTTGCTTATCCCAAGCAGATATTCCCACCTTGTCTGTTTCTCATCACATGCTTTTCTCTTTTCTCATTTCTCTTTTTACACCTTGTGCTTTAGAGATACTAAAATCATTTCTTTTCTGTAAGATTTTTTCTTTCACCCCCCTCCTCTCTCTCTCTCTCTCTCTCGCTCTCTCTCTCTATATATATATTTATCTCTCTCTCTCTCTCTCCCCTTCCTATGCCAGTTTGTGTGGTTGTAAGAGTGCAGGGTTGGAGTATTCCTCCTCCTTCTCGGTTCTAAGGACCATGTTCTATTTCCAGCTGGTGATCATGGCAGGAACAGTTCTCCTAGCGTACTACTTTGAGTACACGGACACCTTCCCCGTGCACATCCAAGGTTTCTTCTGCTACGACAAGACGTTTTCCAAGCCTTATCCAGGTCCAGAGGAGAACAGCAAAGTACCGCCCGTGCTGGTGTACACGCTGGTTACTGCTATCCCTACCATAACGGTGAGTGCTGTGTTTCTATTTCTTCCTCTCTTTCTCACAGTAATGCGTGCTGTGTGTATGTGATTGTGAGAATGAATCTGTGCATGAGAGCAAGCTGGTGAGCATAGATAAGTGTGTATGCGTGGGAGGGATGTTTCAGAGAGGGAGGGTAAGTTTGGGCTCGGAGCTTAATTTATCACTTACACATGCACTGGGATGATAGAAATGTACAAAACTGATGTAGACATTTAAGATATATACAGTATATATAGTGTGTGT
>JAOVYV010000024.1:17039273-17049509 GCA_025674545.1 Hassar affinis
CAATAGGCAGCTCCGCTCTTCAGCTATTTTTGTAAACGTAATGATGAGGAAATTAATTAATCATACCACTATCTTGTCGGGGGCCATCTGCTTTAAAGGAGGGGGCATCCTGGCAATTTTACACCAGTTTAATTACTTTTCATTCCTCCAAAATTGACCTTTAATGCCCTGCGATGAATTTAATTATATCTGTGCTTGGTCTCTGTGAATTAGGAATTATGGATTGAGGGGATATAATATAATAGCTCCAAGATTAATTAACAGCTGCCACACGGCAAGAATTATGATATTATTATTATTATTATTATTATTATTATTATTATTATTATTATATAATATTATTAAGTCTAATAAGGGCAAATTTTGTGCGTAAAAATCACCTATGGCTCTGTGAATGGGCTGCATGCCAAACTCGATCGCCTCTTTTCTCTACCGCACCCCTTTTTGACCGCGTTTGGCTCAACAATGGGAGAGAGAGAGAGAGAGAGAGAGAGAGAGGGAGAGAGAGGGAGAGAGAGAGAGAGAGAGAGAGAGGTATAGTTGTTGGAGGGGGCGTTTCCCCAGTATGGCTATTATGTGTTCTTTCTGTAGTCTTCCTCCAGATTTCTGCGCCTCCTTCTTCTCCTCAGCTGTTTTACCCCCGTTGGCAGGATTTAACAGCGAGGGGTGAGTAACTGTTTATTCCTAAAATCTCGTGTAGACAGTTAGAGAGGCTGTGTGTTGTGTATATATATGTGTGTGTGTGTGTGTGTGTGTGTGTGTTTTAATTCACGACAGCATTTCTAAAGACTCAGTAGTACGCTTGAAGGCGAAAACCGCTTATCGATCGGCGGCGTGTTAAACAGCACACCCTGCGTTATCCTGCGTTTCGGGCTCACGCTACTTTGCTTTATCAGTGTAAGACAGATTGTTTGTCGGAATAAAATCTACGTTAAGTGGGAAGAGTGGTGTGTGTGTGTGTGTGTGTGTGGCTTTTCCCCCTTCCGCCAGTGCGCTGATCTGTATTCGGGCTGAGTGCTGTATTCACTACTCGTTTTCCATGAGAGTAGCCGAGCGCTCAGTGCTCAGTGCTCAGTGCGCTTTCCGCCGCTCCTCAACCCTCTGCACTCTCACTCTGCACTATATCATGCTCTACCCTGTCAGAAATAAAGGTACTACCCTAAACTGTACTTTTCCTATCCGCCTGGCTGGTCCGTTTTTTTTAAAACCTGGAAAGATTGCTTTAAAAATCTTTAAAGCTTCATCAGTGGCCCTTAAGGTCCAGTTACGCACCATCAATTATTAACACATAACATACATCGCCTACTAAACGCCATGTACAACCACTCCAAAGAAATGTGCTCTACCTTTATTTCTGAGAGTCCCTATAACCACACTCCATCAGGTCCATCAAGTCCAAGTACCTCCTAAAACAAACTAAATTGATATGTTGAACGGTGTGGTTTAATCCCAGTGATGGGCATCATAAATGAAATGCGTGCGGCTGTGCGTACTGTGTTTTGGTCCGTCAGCATATTCTGTCTAGTCACTTTTGTTGTTTTTGCTGCAGGACTCGATCTACAGCTTCATTTGAGCTTGTCATTCAGATGAGCTCTGTCCACTGGACTGTTCCTGAAACCCAGCAGTAAGTAAGCCGGCGGCCCGGTTAGTACCGTAAGGCTTGATGTTGGCCAGAAGGGTGCACGGGATCATATTACTCTGCCCTATGACATGGATATGTGGCAGATGGTCAAACGTGTGTTTGGGATGCTGAGGATGAACAATATTGGATTAGGGCGTTTTTGTCAGCCTACTTTTGCATTGCGTGTGTTTTTTTTCTACTTCTGCCTACTTAGTTGATGGATAGATAGCGGTGGAAGCAGGGTTGTAGAGAAGGAGAGGTGATGAAATGAGCTAGATACGGAGAAGAAAATGAATGGGTGAGTTAGAAAGAGATGCAGAGGGAGAGGTGGCATGGTGTGATCAGTGTGTGGTGGCGTGTGTGCTTGTAGGCATGGCTGGGTGAAGATGAACTCTCTGAACTCCTTCCTTGCTCAGTTAGATTCATATTGATCAAGGGAGGGGGAGAGCATAAGCACATATACTCACTCACTCCTTCTCTCTCTCTCTCTCTCTCTCTCTCTTTCTGTTCTAGCTTCTGGCAGTCTCCTGCCTTCCTGCGTACTCTCAGATTGTTCTTTGTAATAGACCGAAAGAGAAAAGACGATTTAGATATAGACAAAAGGCATTCAAATACTCAATTCAGTTCAGTTCACTGTTTTGACTCTGCTTAAATACAGCTTTCTCTGTGAATGCAAAAAGGAAAGCACAGCATACTGGAGCTAAAAACGTACCAAGCTTTAGCACAAGCTATACTGAGCTCTGCAAGAACATCTGGATATGGCATAATTTCTCAGTGGAAGTGAGCGAATCTAATTCTTTAGGAATACGACAAATGAGCTGACTGACGGTAGGAAGGTCTGCGCTTACTTGATTTGTTCAGTAGAAATGAAATTGACTTTGTGAAGTGTCTTTCTAGTTCCCTAGAATTAAAGGGTGGGCTCCGGTTTCAATTGTGCATCATATCTGAGTAATCCTATCACCTTAAAACCTAGAGTCAGAAACAGGCTTTTTCTATAGCTTTATAGGAAGCAGAAAAGAGTGATATATATATATATATATATATGTATATATATATATACATTTCTTTTTTTTTCTTTTTTTTTTTGAATATCTGAATTGGTAATCAGTGATAATTTCTTATTATAGCCTAAAATTGCAGGGCCAGAGCAGAAAATAGTATAATTAATAGATCTGAAAGATCTGAAGGAAGACAGGTCTAATTCAGAGCAAAAAAAAGATATGAACATTGAGGGAGAAAGTGAGAGGAGGAAAAGGAAAGAAAGTAGTAGTGTGTGTGGCAGATGTGTGGGTGTGTGCATGCTCCCACATTAATGGCTGCTTATGTATGTGTGCACACGTGTGTAGCAAGGCATAAGAGCCTCCTGTTAAGCAACCAGCAAACCAGTAGCAAGATCCCTCCTCTGGGAGCTGTCCTTGGTTCTGATGTGTGTGAGCGTCTCTCTGTGTGTGTGTGTGTGTGTGTGTGTGTGTGTGCCCCCCAACAAATCTCTCTCTCCCTCTCTTTCTCTCTCTCTCTCTCTCTCTCTCTCTCTGTCTCTCACACACACACACACACAGACAAACTCAGCCTTGCTTGCATTTCAGTGTGGAGATTGACATCCTCACCCTTTCCATTTCACATGAAGCACGGGAGGGGGTGGGTGACAGAGAGAAAGAGAGGGAGAGTAATAGTGTAATAGGTACGGTAGGAAGAGTAACAGGAGTAGCAGTAAAGAAAGGGAGCTAAAGAGAAAAAGAGAGAGAGTGAGAGAAAGAGAAGGGGGAATATGGGAAGGTAGCAAGGGAGTGGGAGAGGGAAGGAAAAACAGAACAGCTGTGTGGTAATTGGACTCCCTTTAGTATTGTAGCACATACATTGACATCTGTCTGGTAATTGGCTTCCCTGTATCCTCTCTCCGCTTGTGTTCCGCTAAATGCCAGCTTTGGCGTTCCAAAAAAAAAAAAAACAAGAAGCGAAATCTGCAGAGAGAGGTGTATGTGTGCACATGCATTTTTGTGTGCACACAACAAAAAGCATTTTTTCCTGTTCCTCACATTCCACACGAGACCTCCTGGGTTGCTAGAGAATCTAACATTCTGTTTTTCACAGTTGAGCTTCCTCCGCTTCACCTGTTCAAGGTGCCTATTGACTGCCCCCTTAATTAGCGCCTGTTTCAATTCAGCGGCTACGATTAGAACAGTCCATGCGGGCTCAATTAAGCCTGACGTTATTGAACACATAGGCTACAGTTGAAAGGGTTTGTTATTCGTCTGTTTTTTCCATTAATTCATGCTTTCATGATTCTTTGTGTACCGCACTGAGATATCTGAGAGCAGTGAGGACTGGAAACGTGGTGGCCGGATATTGTCCGTTACTTCAGTAGAGCTTATGATGTGAAATAATGTTGTTCTTCTTCTTTTGGCTGCTCCCATCAGGGGTTGCCATAGCGGATCGTCCTTCCGCATATTTAATTTGGCACGGGTTTTATGCCGGATGCCCTTCCTGCCGCAATTCTTCCATTTATCCGGGCTTCGGACCAGAATTATGGGTGCGTTGGCTTGTGCTTCCCAGTGGCTGGGTTTTAAAGATGCGAAAAAAAAAGACAAAATAATACACCATTTTGTGCATTTTTGGTAAAAATAGAAAGGGTGTTTTGGCTCTACTGTAACCTGTAGGATTTCATTTGAACACTGGTTCTTAAAGATGGGACAATGTGTCTTTCACCAGGCCTTTTTAAAGCAATTCAGCCTGAAGCTTTTGCTTCATCCAATTTGTGAACAGCTTTGCTTAGTAGCAACCTTCAAATTGCATAGATAAACATAGTAAATAATTGATGCAGCATGACAAGAATAGGGCAGCCTTTTGGTGGCAGACCTCTGTGAGCCTGGGGATATACAGTATATATACATATCTATATAGCAATATCTATATATCTATCTCTCTCTCTCTCTCTCTCTCTATATATATATATATATATATATGTTATATGTGACAGGAGTGGAAGTTAACATGGTGTTCTGCTGTTGTACCTCCTTGTTGTGTTTTGCGTCCTGAGACCAGTGTCTGCTCAGAACAGTTGTAAGGAGCGTCTATTTGAGCTACCATAGGTTTTCTGTCAGTCTGGCCATTCTTCTCTGTACTCTCTCATCAACAAGGAGTTTTTTTTTACCCGCAGAACCAAACTGCACACACTGCTGTGCACTAAATTCTCAGGAGATCAGCAGGCACCAATGGTCAACGTCACTAAGATCCAATTTATTATCACATTTATTGATGCGAACATTAACTGAAGCTCTGGACGTGTATCTGCATATTTTTACACATTGCGCTGCTGCTGCATGACTAGCTGATTAGATAATGAATGAATAAGCATGTGTACAGGTGTTCCTTTTAAAGTGGCGGGTGAGTGTGCATATCGTTCAATTATTATATGTTGTAATGTTTACCATCCTCACTATTCATGAGCATTTCTATTAAAGGTTAATGTAGTAGTCCCTACAGGAGCGTAAATCCAAACCGTTTTGGTCATAGCAATGCAGGCCAGACTTTATACCAACTCAAGGGCTTAACGTTGTGTTTTTAATACAGCACAGCACACAACAGCACACCCCTGGCAATTACAATATACACAATATATGCAGTATATTGCAATTTTCTCCCTAATAGGCACCACTGCATAGTCTGTGGGCTATATATTAGTATTTTCACCACTTGTGTGGGCTTCACTTATTGTACTGTAGATAATTCCAGCAAGATGTAATCGAAAAATTCTTTTTTTCCAAGTTTCCAAATACACGTCTTTCTGAGCTGATATATCCATGTCTATGGATGTTTTTAAATTATCTATAAGATTTATAAATATAAAATTGACTTGGCATTGACATGTTCAGCAGCTCTGCAGGCCAAAAATCTCCTGTCTTTCAAATTGATGATGTATGATCTTTTCAACAACGATATTCCATTCCATATAGTGCCACTGACAATATTATGTGTTAACTCTAATTAAAAATTATGTTTTTGATTTTAAGGCCTGTTCTTGTAATCCTTCCACATTGCTTGCTATCAGTGCCACTTGTATGAATATATCAGAAATATGAAAATTACACAAATACCTAAGGCTATATGTATGGCTTTGCAGAGGTTCTGTGGCTTATTCTTGTAAATATTTACAGCTAGCCCTGTGAAGCCCTTTGCTTACATTCGTCTTTTCAGCGCCATCAGAGTTGCCCCATTTGCAGCTTTTAAGTGACAAAGTCTTATAGCTGCACATACATGCGCACACACGCACGTCTTTACTGAAAGACAGAGAGAAATGAAGGAAGGTAAAAGGGGGATCTGTGGCTCAGCATCACAAAGAGACTGACATATTTTTGGTTCTGTCTTTACTGAGGCTTTTTCACGAGAGCGAGTGTTACTTTAGAAATCTAACCCTTTAAAAAGATGTGTTTTTGAGGACGCACACAAGTTGCTTTTCAAGCTGCATCTGTTTTTTGCGGTTTGATATTTTCGCGTTGCTCAATGCAGGGAAAGGAGTTCTCCTTTTTTCATTGATTTACAGATGAATGAAGAAGACCTGCGTGAATCCTTTGAAAATGAGTTCAGTCGGGGCGTTCAAAATGGGCATGTGTCAACTTCTGTTTCGTCTCGTTTTTTTATTTCTCTGTCTCAGTAGCGTGCTGTCAGTGTATCCCGCACTCCCAGTAAAGTGTGTGTCTGCGCGCATGTGTGCTGTGTGATGTGTGAGTTTACGCGCGAGCCGCACTCACAGCTAAATGCCAGAATAGTTGTTGACAATGCCTGGGGTTAAGATACTTGCAAACACTAAATTCTGGATGTCACAACTTTATTTGCACACAGTGGTTAAATATGCAGCTGAATTTAGCTCCTGCCTGAAGCTTTTTTCTCCCTTTTTTTTTCCCTCCTCTCTCTTTTTTGTCTGCCCACGAGAGGCGACTGTGGTACTCAACTTGCCAAGCTGGCATGGTGATGAGTAGGGGAGGCAGTGTGTTGTCCTCGTCAGCCCTCCTGGTTGTAGGTGGGCACGTGTGAATTTCCATTCACTAATTCCCCTGAAAGCATACGTGATTACTGGATAAAACAAATCTCCATTTTTGTTTAGTATATGTTTCGTTTTTTTATTCCAAACTTTGATCCTTTCTTTCAATGAAGCTATTTTCCAGTATGTCCACTGATGTAATGTACTGTAAATACAATTCAGAGTGAATGTGTTCATTCCCTATGGGTTTAAATGGAAACAAATGGATATAAAAACAACATACAAACGTATTTTAATACGTTTTTAAAAATGGAGACGAATCAGAGCTCAAAGAGAAGGCTGAGCGGGTTGCCATGTCATTCTCAGTCACCAGACCAGCAGTGTATGCCATCCAGCAGTGTTATAATCAATATAAATAATATTATTTTAAAAAGTGAGTAAAAAAAAATGCACAAGCTGCTATGGACTGTGTACTGTATGTAATTGCCTGATATTATTATTGATATTTTGCTGAGTATTTTAATACTTCCACATACAGTTCCCTAATATCACTCCTTCTGGATTATTTTGCTTTTCCTGTAGGACAAATCGTTTCAGGTTAAAATGATAGATTGGCTTCTGTAACTCTACAACCTCAGCAAATCCCACAGAACCTGTCAGAATGATCCTTCCTTCATTCCTTTTTTTTTCAATATTTATTTCCAACAGTGGTGTACTAGAGTGTGTATTATTTGTCTCTTGATGTGTGTACTTCTACATGTTTATTCATCTTTACGTCTTTAATTGGATTACGGTTTTTGCAGGTTCAAAGCTGCGTCAAGGTATTTGTTCAATTCGAACTTGGATTGGCTCCATTTATTTAAACCCCCCCACCCCCCTTCTCCCCCCTCTCCCTCCTCAAGACCTTGGATTTTGCTTCCAAGTCTTCATTCTTCCAGCCCTCCTACCATCTAGAGGAGCCTCGAGAGCAAGGAGAGATGAAACAAAGACAAACAGAGAGTGAAAAAGAGAAAAGCAAAATAGGTGGAGGAGGGCGGTGGCCCCTGTTTGTGCTCCCGTCTCGACTACGGGTATTCTTGGGTTGATAATACAGATGTCGATGTTATTGCTTGAGAATACGCGTAGCTGAGTGGAAGCCGTATTCATCCGACGCCTACGATGGAATAAATCAAATAACACAGCCGAGGAAATTAAAGAGATAAAAAGCATGCTGGTGTTCTGCTGTGTATCAAGGGTGAGTTTCTTTCTTGCTTTCTTTCTTTCTTTCTTTCTTTCTTTCTTTCTTTCTGACACACTACACAGTCTTTCTGGCTCCATCTCTTAAGGAGTCTGGAATCATCCAGCATGGCATCCTGTATTTTATTGTGTGTGATGGAGCCAGGAGTGGACAGGTGCCCTTATCAAAGCTCGTGGACCAGAGAGGAAATCCAATAAGTCTGTGCGTGTGCTTGGGTGTGCATACATGTGTGTGTGTGCGCATGTGCACAAGTCGCCTAGAGATGGTCCGGCTCCAGCTCCTGGGGCTGAGGTAAATAAGGTCAGAGGGAAAGAGCAGCTCCATGAGGAGCTGCTGCATCAAAGCCCAGAGATCTATCACAATGGCAGCCTCCAATCCTCATACATCCTGCAACAGAGAGAGCTCCAGCCAGAGGCAGGGAGACAAAAGAGGTGACATTCTGTCACTCCAGGAATTAGTCTACCAGGAGAATCCTATTGTGCATGTGTGGAGGATTGACTGTTCAACACGATGCAGCCTGTTTGAAATCGACTAAAGGCTTGGCCAGGAGCGTTGCAGCTCTCCTATATGCGCCACAGCGTCAGCATATTCATATGGTATTAACACTGAGAATTGCAGAGTCATAGTGATCTAACGCTGAGACTTGGTCAAATAAAATCAGAGCAAATGCAACCCAATTATAGATATGGACCAAACCGAAGACACACTGTGTAATTTCATTCGGGCTACAGAAACTTGTGAAATTTAATACTGTAGCATATTCAATATTGATATAGTCCATATTGATGGCATCCAGCATTTTCACATTAGAGGATTGTCATATGACAGACTCCAATCTCAGAATCTCAAAATGCATCACCGGTTCTATCAGCATTTGTCTTTTTTTTTCTCCAAAGCAAAAAGGAAAAAGGTCAATACAGAGAGTTATTAGATAGGTTCAGTCGAGGTTTGGTACTGAGTACAGATTTACTTTTCGGAAAGATACAGGATTTTTTTTTTTGTAACAAAGCAGCAGCAGTCATAAAGGAATACCATTTATATCAGCATTATGTCACAAAGCTAAATATGTTAAACTGACTCATGAGCAGAAGTAAAAGTTGGAAGTAAAAGTTGCACACAGCAGCGTGTGTTTACAGTGGTGAAAACACACGACTTTTTTTGGGAAGAACTAAAAAAGTTTTTTTTCTTAAAAAAAAAAAAAGAAGGAAAAAGCGTTGAATGCTTTCATTAGTTAACCAATAGAAAATGGTAACAAGACAATACATTCACCTATATTCAACTGATCTACTCATTAATAATAAATGGCCTAATAATAAATACAGGTCAATGGTCTGCTTGGTATGCCTTTGTAACATTGTGCATTCTGCTATAAGAACCAAGTTTACCAATGGGACAGATGTTACCAGTAGAATTATCGACGTTAAAGCAATAATATAAGTTAAATAGCATTTTAATTGGATTCGCAGTTTATTGATCTCTGCAGCATACAAAAAAGCCGAGGTCTGTGATTTAATTTCGGTCATTCACTCATTCGTTTTCGGTAACTGCTTTATCCTGATCAGGGTTGCGCTGGATCTGGAGCCTTTTCCAGGAACACTGGGAGCCAAAGCTATGCAACATAAAGGAGCCGGATCTGATAGCATGACATCTGAGTGACAGCGGCTCAGTCCTAGTCAGTTGTCACTAATGCCTGTGTGGTCACTGTGCCTCTTTTCCCTAAAAGAAGGTTTTTTTTTAGCCTATTATAGTCCATCTCAGTTTGATTTTACAGACTTGGGTATAATTCCTTACATTTAGCACTGGCTTTTAATACAATTTGATGCATTTAACACTAACCTTTGTTCGGACACGATGAAAGCCGGATATGCAAGAGCACTGTATTCAGAAGCCGTCTCTGGTCTTTTGTTAGTAATGCAGTGGTGAATCGGGTATGATTTTCCAGGCTTAGGGTAGGTGAAACACATTCCCCCGTTTGCTTATGTTGTGCCTCTGATTGTGAGGCCAGCGTTATCTGTGGCATCGTATTTAATGGGGTGTAATGTGATTATCTAAATCCTCCATTATGCTGGGAGAGGAGGGAGAGGCTCAGGCGCAGACAGGCCCATGACAGCAGCCAGACCCCTGCTCGTACTCTGGCAGAAGGAGAAGCGGAAGAGGATTCTATATGTGCACATGTGTGTGTGTGTGTGTGTTTGTGTGTGTGTGTGTCTGTCGGTCTGTCTTAGGCACATGTAAAGAAATGCTGTATAGCTGAACTTGCAATGTAATGAAATCTGTATAGTCAGTATTTGGTATGACATCAGCAGTTTTATATATATATACAGTATATATACAGGGGTTAGACAATGAAACTGAAACACCTGTCATTTTAGTGTGGGAGGTTTCATGGCTAAATTGGAC
>JAOVYV010000024.1:17256702-17270590 GCA_025674545.1 Hassar affinis
AATAAATTTGGGGCCAATCATACACCTCCCTGATGGTACTGCATGATGGATAAGTATCTGCCTGTATTTCTCAGCATCGAAGACACCATTAATCCTGACCAAATCTCCAACACCATTTGCAGAATCGTAGCCCCAAACATGCAAAGAACCTCCACCATGCTTCACTGTTGCCTGCAGACATTCATTATTGTACCGCTCTCCAGCCCTTCAGTGAATAACTGCCTTCTGCTACAGCCAAATATTTCACATTTTCAATCATCAGTCCAGAGCACCAGCTGCCATTTTTCTGCACCCCAGTTCCTGTGTTTTCATGCATAGTTGAGTCGCTTGGCCTTGTTTCTATGTCAGAGGTATGGTGTACCTGGGTCCCACTGGTTTTCGCCAGTTCTGAGCTGATGGTGCTGCTGGACATCTTCTGATTTTAAAGGGCAATAAGCTTGATGTGTTTGTCATCTGCTGCATTAAGTTTCCTTGGCCGACCACTAAGTCAAGTCTTGCCATGGTGTAGCCCTGTGACATCCACAGCCTCACCTTGGTAGCAGAGTTTGGCTGTTCCTCACCCAGTTTTAAGCTCCTACACAACTGTTTATATTTCAGTTAATGACTGTGTTTCAACCTACATGTGAAATTGATGATCATTAGCCCCTGTTTGGTATATTTGGTTGATCATACACCTGACTATAATCCTACAAAATCCCTGACGTTGTGCAAGTGTACCTATAAGAATTGATTCTGGTTTGAAGGCAAAGGGTAGTAACACCAAATACTGATTGGATTTAGATTTTTCGTTTGTTCACTCACTTTGCATTTTGTAAATTGATAAAAAATAAACAATTAATATTTGTATGTTTGAAAGCATTCGTTTCATTAGTTTACAGCATGTTTCCACACCTGCCTAAAACTTTTGCACAGAAATGTATATTGCCTAGTCTTTTTCTGTTTAACCATTGAGTTTCAGTGAGCCAGTTCCCACTGTAGCCTCAAGTTCCTGTTCTTGGCTGACAGCTGAAGAACCTGATGTTTGTTATGTTTGTGGTTTGATGTGCAGCACCTTTTGAGGTGCTTTTCTCCTCACCGTAATTGTAAAGAGTGCTTGTTTGAGTTACTGTAGCCTTGTCAGCACGTCCCAATCAGGCGATTCTCCTCACACTGTTTTTTTTTTAATTCTAGAGATTTGTGTGTGGAAAATCCCAGACAATCAGCAGTTTCTTAAATACTCACACCAGCCCATCTTGTCATTAACAACCAAAGTCACTGAGGTTACATTTTTCCCCCTATTCGGATCTTTGATGTGGCCAGTGAGTCAAGCTGTGTGCTGCTGTCACGTGATTGGCTGACTGGATAATTGCATGAATAAGCATGGGTACAGGTGTTCCTATTAAAATGGCTGATGAGTGTATATATACAGAGAGAGAGAGAGAGAGAGAGCACCTGTTTCCAAAGGCAGGTTGAAGTACAGCATGTTTGTGCCATTTGGAGCATTAATTCTGTGTGTTTTTCCATTTATTAAATTTTCGTGTAAAATGAACACCCCCTGCTAATGCTTTTGGGGGCCTCCGACTGCCAAATTGGGCCCTGTAGAGAATGGGGCGTGTCTCTGTGCTTCCATCCAGCCAATGAAGTCTTTCAGTTTGAAGCCATCTCATTCGCATGCTGTGTCCCCACTGGCTACGGGTGTCTAAGTATCGCCATGGGGACAGTTCAGACCCCGGATTGGCTGTTGCCATGTTTTTGTTTACCCCTCCTGCTGCTGTATGTCGTCTCCTCTCTGGTTTCCTGGTGCTGGGAGGTCACAGCATCTTTATTAATTCAACATGAGGAAGTTTGCTCAGGAAGAAGGGGAAAGGATGTGGGCAGTCATATTTACCGATAGGAAAAGGGTGTACGAAAGGCCTTTAAATATACCTTTAAATATTCTAGTGTTGAGCAGGAATGTTTCTTCTTAGCCTGGGTTACTTTATTAGATACTTGTTTTATCGAGTTAATAGTTTTTTTTTTTAAAAAACTGCATTTCTGTTCACAGTGTTGCTGTTAAAGGAAAAATCCACCCAGGATTACTTGAAAATCTGAGCTGTAATGAAAATCTGAGTTGACTTTATTATGAATATTTACAGTCCTGGCTTTCCTTGCTTTGATAGCAAGGGAAGACATATAGGAAATACAGGAAAAGTTATCTAATACTGTATTTCTCATTCTGAGATTATTATCTCTAGATGTATTTACTATTTTCAAGCTTGAACTTGCCTTATGCTATTGACAGATAGACAGGCATTTTGCTTAGCAGCCAAAAGAATAATAATAATAAGAGGAGGAATTTATACCCTTGAAATAAGTGAGCAGAAATAGGCTTAAGACTGCAGAATCTTACACTGTCCCTTACATTATGTTTGATATCACTAGTCAATGCACATCACTAGTGGATGGAGTGTCACTTGTGCAGTCATGTATAATGTAGTAATTATCTCTGAGGTTTCTATTTTTTATTATCAACCTTTTTAAAAAATGTATTCAAACTTGATCTGTATTACTCTGAGCTACTGTACCACCCAAATTTCCCCCATGGGTATGAATAAAGGAATCTTAATCTTAATCTTATTTGTTTAAAAATAACCTAATATGGAGAACTGTTCATTTAATTTGCCCATATTAAAGATTTTTTTTGCAGTGTAGAGTGTGCAGCAGCACTTTAGTCTGTTAGTCTTTCCAGCTCTCTCGCCTCCTCCTTTGTTCACTCTGACTCAAATAGGTAAAGTTCCTGCTAACTCTGCCTGCAGCACCATTGTAAAACTGCAGGGTTATAGCTAGCTGAAGCGTGTGCTGCGACCTTTTGTGATTTCTCATCTATGTGGCGTTGTAGGTTGTGGGAAAATGGTGAATGAAAAATATTATGTCTTTGGAATCTAATAGTGAAACCTGCCTCTTATCACGTATGTTTGATATCTATGGTTGAAAGTTTGTCGTTAAATGCCATTGTGACTGCACCAGCAGTCACCCTGTGACGTCGGCCCAATAGAACACTATCGTCTTACGGGAATAACAAACCATCACTTTCATTCTTTCTGTTCTGTCTAAGACTGTCCATGTTAATTGTTCTCGTGTCGCATCTTGTGACATCACATCCTGTGTTTAGATACCTTTGGTTTGTACTATATTCATACTTAAAACGATCCGCATCAGAATATGTTTAGAAACGGACTGAGCCCCAGCTGCTCGGGAGGTCTTGGCCCGCTTATTTGGCGTGCACCAGAGTTCACCCTCTGATGAACCGTACTAACAGAGCAATCGCACCAGGGTTCGTTTTAATCGACCCAAAGCTGACAACTATAAGTAGTAACTACAAGTCTTTCTCTCTGTATCTCACTCTCTCTTTCTCTGTTGCCAGGCCCAGTCTGGACACACCTGTAGACTTTTGTGTCTCTTTAACCTCCTCTTAAATGACACCATATCAAAGGGAAGACATTCACAGACATGACAGCCTGGTATCTAAGGGTTTCTAGTAGGGCATGACAATGCAGGGGATGAAAAGGGAGAATGAAAGACGAAGAAGAAGAGTGACTAAGAAAAGCAAGAGAGCGAGCATGAGGATAAAGAGGATCAGTAATGGTGGTGAGTGCTTGGGGATGGTGATGAAGAGTGACAATGAAAGGGTGCAAGAAGAGAACAAGAGAAAGAAAGCGTGAGAGAGGAGGAGACAGGCAGCGTTGTGAGTTTGGGGCCGGCGCTAAAGCATTTGCATAAAGGGCAGGGCAGAGTGCCCAGCGGTGGAAAGGGTTGGCACCACGCCTCGCAGACTGGCAGAGGGGGCCGACCGAAGAGAGAAAAATAGTAGAGCAGGAGAATGACAGAGAAGCAGTGAGGAGGAGGAGGGGGGATTTAGTCAATAGTACTTCCCTTGTTCTGCGAAAGGAGGGCCCGGCTGCGTTGGCACTGGTGATGGGGAAATCTCTTGTTTGTGTGCTAGATTGCCCCTTTATTTCTTTGATTGCAGAGCATTCAGCGTTCGGCAAATGCCCTGTTTGTGTGAACCTGCGTGGTCCCACAGTTTAGGAGTTTAACACTACGACGCTGTTGTCATGCAGTCAGCATGGTCTCACACTTCTGGGACATTTGTAACAATTTGTACGGCTTATAAAAATTAATTCTGATATTTAGGATGGTTAGGACGGTTAGTGTCAGGCTGTGGCGAACATTTGCACATTTTCAAATTTGTTCAAACTCAAACCCACGATTGCCTTTGGAATTTGAATGGGTATGTACTTCTCATTGAGCCAGCTTGCACGCAGATCACTATTGCCCCGTTTCACTACTGGTTTTAACATTTTAACTCACCCTGGCTATTTCACCTGGGGAAAATTGAAAACGTAATTTCCGTTCCTTTAATAGAGCAAGTATTGTTTGTTAGATGAACCTATAGAGGGGCAAGGGCCTGTAGTAATTGAGCCTGTAGAAATGTAGACTCTAGGAAAGGAGCTTGCTGAGAAATGTTGCGCCGTGACACTTTCCGATCATTAAAAAAAAAAACTTTAAAATAATTACTAATGTTAAAACATATGATTTCCTTAATGTGCATTAATGAAATTGCTTAGTTTATGCTTGTGGTTAGTAACTAGGGCAATGTATTCCTGTTTTAAAATGCGCTCCGCTCCTTCTCTTGTTCAGCAAGGAGCCACTTCCAAGTCGGGACGGCATGTCAAAGAGGGCATCTTAAAAGCACTGTTGAAAGGGTTTAAAATCTCTGCATCTGCTTAGCCCAGATACTCCCAGCATGCAGTCAGCTTTAAGAAAAAGGCCTGAATCCCTTGTACACGTTCTAGCTTCATACATCTCTTCCTCTTCTGTCCACCTTTCTTCAGGTATTTTGAGGTCATGTACTCAGATTGGCGCTCACTTCTGCAGCTAATCAATGTTCAGAAGCTTCTTTTTTACTTGTGAAAAGCGTCTGACGTCTTTAGTTACAGGCTGGACGTGCTACTACATTACCCGTCATGTGAAGCGCTCTTTCTTCTTCACCACTGATGAGAGCCGAGGCAAAATCCAGGGCACGACTGGTTAAGGTTAGAAGGTCTAGGAGCAGTTTATGCATGATGTGGACTGCCCTTTGTCCATTCAGAGCCAGAGTGCTGCAAGCGTGGAATAGTCAGATGATGTCAGAGCTCGGCTGACTGAAAGGAACACTGGTGGTCAGTGTCATAGGAGCCCAGTCTATTTGTTTGATGTGATAACTTTGTTTGTTCCTCCCAACCAGCATGGCTTCTTTTTAAAAAAAAAAACATTATATGGATCCAGCATTCATAACAAAGACCCCTTTGTATGCATTCAGAAGTGTTGTGCTTTTTTCGCTTTATATTTTGTTTCCAGGCATGTCAAAGTAGCATGTTCATGCGTGAATAAAAACCCGCGATTTGTGCCGACATGCTGAGCTAATTGCGTTTTCAAAGGTTTTCTCTCCTCACCAGTGTTCTCTATAGGCCTGACAATGCTAAGCCCCGGCTTGAATCTCAATGAACACGAAA
Source organism: Hassar affinis (assembly GCA_025674545.1). Taxonomy (NCBI): domain Eukaryota; kingdom Metazoa; phylum Chordata; class Actinopteri; order Siluriformes; family Doradidae; genus Hassar; species Hassar affinis. Next base: position 17,262,216 of record JAOVYV010000024.1, read on the forward strand.
ATCAGAGTGGTGCCAGCCGCGCGCATCGGCCCATGCAGATAACTTTGTGGTATGTTGAAATCAGACCCAAGTTAAGTAGGCTCGAGATTTCAGATAATGCTACAATAACAATGCTATCGGCACATCAAAGCAACTCGACCAGAAGAGGAATAATAAACAGCCAGTAAATTCAACCACGGGAGATTTTTATCATTTCTCTGCCTATTTAACTGTGATCTGCTACTCGTCATGGTTCACAAATGTTTTTTTTTAAGGAAGTGCGGTTACAGACTCATCTCTGTGTATTGGGTTTGGAAAAACAGGGAAAAATCAAAACCATTTACATACATGTTGTAGTTATGTAAAATGTGAATAGGATTGATGTACCTATGTATATATATATTCCAATACCTATATATCATTCTAATGTAGTTCCACTGTAAGCACAGATATATCTCCTTCTGTGTATTAAAAACAATATTTTTAAAACAGTATAAAGTTCATACACACATATAAATTAAAACACACACCGACAGTTAGATAATAGTCCGATATTACTGCATTATGGACTTAATAAGTACAATATTACAATTGTTTCCTTATTTTTAGGTTTATTTCCCTGGTCCTATAGCTATAGGTTTACATCACAATGAATGAATGAATGAATGAATGAGTTACATTTATATAGTGCCTTTCTCAAACCCAAGGATGCTTTACAGTCAACATACAACTTTAACTAGTGAGATGTTGGGAGGATGGGAAGGGAAAAAGCTGGTATGTGTGGTATCTGTGTAATGCTGTATAGTAAGGCATACGTGCAGTGGAACTGGTAGATCTTTGTAGGATCTGTTAAGCTTCTACGTTTTTGCTGTAGTCACAGTATACAGTATAGCAGGACATAGCACAGGAGCATGGATGGATGCCATTTCTACAGTAAGTACAGACTATGTTAGGTTCTTAAAGGTATATTCTATCCGAGTGTATGGTTTGATTACCAGTGACAAAAGTTTCAGCATGTTTCTCCGTAGTAAGAAATAAACAGAAGGTTGTTGGGCCACTGGTTGGTGAGCCTTTTTGTTTTTTCCTCAGTCAGTTTCTCAGTACAGGGAAATTAATGTTCATGGTAATTGCTCAGACACTGCAGATGCAATAAATAGACAACACCTTAAAAAAAACCTTCTAATGCTCCTTTAAAGTGCTTTGGATGATGTTGGGGAATCTTATAAATGCCGTCCTTAATAATGTGGTGGTGGCAGTGGGATTGGAATGTGCTGTACATGCCCATTGGGATGCAACACGATGCCACGCTGCGCCTTCGCTCCCTCCACGGCCACAAATTGCTTGCAGATATTTCACACATAGTAACGCGCCGATTTGTAAACTGGGATAATTACAAACCACGCCAAGCACCGCTTCAAAGATCTTTTCGCATCACTGCCTGGCCCATGATCAGTGCGTGTGTGTGTGTGTGTGTGTGTGTGATTTTTTTTCTGTGGCGAATTTCTTGGTCGTTCTTTATTATTCCTTGTGTGGTCTTAAATAATGAGCTGGTGCAACGGTAATGAGAAGATTGATTACCAAAAGGACTTTAACAAGGTTTCTCTAGTATTTAGTTTAATACAGAAGCAAGAATACAGTCAGGGGTAACAAGAAAAGGTTCTTAACTGGCATTTAATGGTATGACTGCTTGAAATGAAGTGGGGGGGGCTCTCAAGGTGCATCTTTTGTAACGTTAGTTAAAGGAATATAATTGTAGGGCATAATTCATTCACATTAATGGACCTATGGAGGTTCTGCTGGTGTGTTTATTTATCGTGTTGTCATTACAGTCCTGTCAGCGTCACTGACCCTAAAGACCTTCACTGGGTATAGATAGTGAGATAGATCTGAGAAATAGTTTGTTTTCATTTGATACCCATCTTTGCTCTGACTGACACTCAGGTATTTGGAGTTGAACTGATACTTGGAAGGATTGTCTGTTCTCCAAAGGAAGAGACTGTGCTGCGATAGACGCACAGATAAGACGGAAAGTGAGACTATCGCGTTAGTGCAGGTGTGGGAGAATGGATGCACTGGATGCCATGAAAGCAGATAAAAGATTGAGCATTTTGACGGTTGAGATATGTGTGTGTGGAAACAGGAGTGCTGCATGAGGTTGTCCTCCTTGACACTATCTTTTATCAAGAATTATGAGTCATCTGAGTGCGTCTATAGAGAAAGCAAAAACAGACCTGCAGCAGAATGTTAGAAAAGGATGTGCAGACATGTTTACCTGTGCCAGCACACACACACACACACACACACACTGACACACGCACACGCACACTGACACACCTGCACTTTGGTTAACACCTCTACAAGTGCAATCACACACAGATTTTCATTTTCAGAGTGTGAAAGCGTGTGTGTGGACAGAAGTGTGTTCCAGTGTGACGAACCCTCTGACACAGAGGAGATGACCGTGTGTGGTTTTACTCTGCTGTCTTTTTTGTAGTGGAGTGTTCTCCCTCCGTTCTGGCACGCTGACATGTCTGGGCTGGCATCCCCATGCCACCATGAGCTAGCACATGATTCTTGCGCACACACCCTTCTTTCTGTCTGCTAGCTCACTATTTCTGCCGTTTACTTGCAGAAAGATCCACATGTATATATTTTCGAAAACAGTTTATTCTCTGAGTTTTGGCTTCAATGCGTCATTGAGCGAGAACTCTTTTTTTGAAAGAGGGTACAAACGTTAAAATTTTTGTTAATCACTGACCTCATAATCATACAGAAAATAAAGAAAATCAAAAGGATAAAATGTCTATGTGTATACGGATATTTTAAAGCCGCATTTTCAAAAATATCTCCGTCCACAAGAGAATGCAAAAGACTGTTTTTAAAACATGAGTATTCCAGCCCAGTAGGTGGCGATACTACTACTAGTGCATGTTTTTTGGGCAGGTATACGCACTTGTTTTTGCACAAACCGTGCTAGGGCTGTGTCTATCATGGCTGCTGATTGGTTGTTACTTCGTGGTGTGTAATTTCTTATTTGATAACATGGCTGCAAGTTCATTTCACTTTGTTTTATTTCTAGTACTAGTACCGTCTCCATTTGCTGGCATGCTTATGTTTCTCGAAATATTTTTGCGTTCTCTTGTGGACGGAGATATTTTTGAAAATGCTGTACGTGCGCACATGACTTTTTGTCTTCAAAATATCCTTATACACATGGACATTTTTTTTTTTCATTTTTACTTCGTTTTTTTTTCTGGCACAGTCCCTCTCTGTGTGATTGTGGGGTCAGAGAGCAAAGTTAGAGTCCGTCCTCCCCGCAGGAGGTCAGGGTGACAGTCAGGGACGCACAGCGGGCTACCCCGAACCCGAATCAGCCCACGCAGTGATGTGGGAAAGCCACAAGCAGGTCAGAGATAAATCGGAGCAGGTGTTAAGTGCTGACATATAAAATACACGCGGACGCATTCCGTCTAGAACACATAGTCGATGATTTTAATATGAATTTAGTCTGAAAATACGAGGCTGTTTGATTAGTTTACGTTTTAGTACACGGGTGCAGAGTATTCAAATATCTGACAAGCAGCCCGTCTCAGGCAGGACTCGCACAAAGAGCCAAAGTTCCTTTGCTTTTCTCTACAGCCACCTTTCTTTCTGCTGCTGGATGGAGTGCGACTCCACCAGTCCACACTAATAAATTCACATGCAGCGCAGCTTCTGTGTTGTCATTTTTAATGATGTGCTTCATAAATACGGGTGCGTACATTCTTTCTCCCAAGCCAGTGAGTTTTAGTTCTGCCAATATTTTTTGCAGTAATCTCCCTAGGCCTTCCAGCAGGACAAATTTCAGTTTTGCTCCAGCAGCTTTTCCATTAACAAACCCCACCAGTCTCTTGGGTTTGGGTGGAGTGCCTATCTGTATCAAATTAGCCTTCGATGTATATAAGGATGCATGTTTTTAAAACCAGAATTTATTGCTCCATGCTTTGTCATTAGCTCACCCTTTTGACAAAAAAGACATTATTCAGCATTCATTTGAAAAGCAGTAAATTAATGCACTGCAGTTTTATAGGCCTTACTCGGGGCACACAGTCTTTGTGTAAAAAAAAAAAAAACATTCTGGAAATGTGGAAAACATTTAAATGAGATTTTTTTTCTTTCGTGGAGCGTTTGTCTGCTTTCTGATGAGAACCAGGCTGCGTTCAGGTTTTCTCCGCACAGCGCTTTAGTTTTGTTGTTCTTCAGTAAATGTTGCCAGAGCAAAATATAAGTTAGCCATGGAGCTTTTGGTCTTTTTGATAAATGGCTTTCCTGATATTAATGCGATGCGCGTCTGCGTCAAAGAGCGGGAAGAGTGAAGCGCTCTTGAAATCTTTAATCCCTCAAGGGGATCCAATGCCAAGCAGCCTTTCCAAATGCAGAGGTTTTTCCGAAGAGACGGATCCATTCCAGTGTGAGCAACTACAACACGTTCAGTGTTTAGTAAATTAAAGCCATGTAATTGATTCTGATTAATTGATACTGACACTCAGTAACTTTGACTTGGACACGCAACATTATGCAATCAAGTAGCCCAGTTTTAGGAAATTAAAAAAAATGAATCAATCTGATGAGGACGCAGAGTTGAACTGGCCTAGTTATGCGCTTTGATAAAGCATGTTTGAATTTTAATATAGTTCTTATGAATAGTCTAACTTATGCCAGATAAACACTATATTGCATTAATGAGCTGTGTAGCCTAAAGCCTAGGAATACTGTGATAAGTGTATGGATTTATTCCTAATTACATTTCTTATTACTAAAACTACGGAAACTATGACTAGTTGGATAAAGCAAAGTCCAAATGTACGAACACAGGGCTTGTACACAGCTGAGGTGAGCAAACAGCAAGTGAAATGAACTAGCAGATTTTATTTATCACAAGAAATATGATCACATAAAACTTTCATATAAAAATGATCACCTTTTTTGAGGACAAAAAAATATTTAATAACACATGATATAGTCTACTGCTACAGATAGTGCCTTAATGTGCAAATGATGCTTTACAGATTCAGATGTCTTTCAAATGTTGCTTTAAAAGTGCTTTAAGATTTTAGGCTACACCAAACAATTTTTTTCATCAGAATGAACCTTTATTAATCACGACCCACTTACTCTATATTATATGTGAGCTGCTTGCCGAGTGAATGGTATGACCTTTTACAGGTTTCTGTCCTTCTCAGTGTATCAGAGTTAAACTCTGTCAGGCAGAGAGGCTTCTCTGTGTTCGCATAAAGAGATAATTTGGTTCTTGGCTCGGTCCTCTGAACTGTGTTTAGGCCTCCGCACTGAGAACCAGGACAAAGCAGGAGAACAAAGCTGTTTCAGCCTCCTCTAAAGTAGAGCAGCTCCTCATTAGTAGCATGCATGCGCCTCATTTAATTTATTTATTTCATTTTTTTTTAAAGAATGTACTGTATATATATATATATATATATATATAACATGGGATGACTAAGTACTAAGGAATTACGTGTAGGATTATTTTTCAGCTCTTTTTCAGGGTCATTCGATTCATTCTTGTGTGACATTTCGAAGACACGGTTCTATTTGACTCATTTCCATCAAACAAATTTCAGTCAGCACCGTAACACACGCTTGATAATCCAGGTAAAGTTATGTGGCTCCTTGTGCAAATGTGAAGCCAGAGTGTTTTGCATGAGCAGCCAGTGTGAGGCAGGTGACAGAGCTGGCAAATGGACTAATCTTATTTGCTCTTATTATGTCTTTTGATTTAACAGTGGTTAAAAAAAAATGTACACATCTAGCTGTTATAAGCTTAAATATATGAGATGTTAAATATATGAGATGAGACGAAACTCACTGACAAATTACAATTTCTTCATTCAATCAGTAATCGTATTGTGATAAATCTCATGCTGTTTTTTAACATGGTATGGATTTTATTTGCTTTATCAGTAGTGTGGGTTAAAGAGAGATTATTACAGGCCTTATCTCTTTCCATTTTCCTTTGTGCATATGGATTTTAAACATTTGATGCCAGGAAAATATATTAGCTAATGAGTGGCCACACGAGAATCTTTTTTTTTTGGAGGCTGTGAATTTACACACTTCCATTATTCAGAATTCATGCTCGAGAAACGAGCACGTTTTTTTCCCCAGCCAAGTTGTAATTTAGCTGCATTTATTTGTAGGTGTTTGGGTGTATTTCTGTTCTTATTAATTGGAACCGGATTTTTACCAACGGCGACAAAATAACACAAATGCTCGGTCAGCGTCGGATGCCAAGCCGCGTTTCCAGCTCCTTCATTTCCATGCGGAAGCTGGCAGACACTTTGCGAGATGGTGTCTTGTCTCTTTTTCAAGCATTAATATTGTAAGTGCAGAGTAAGGAGGAAAACACACACACGCACACGCTCGGCCTGTTTAATTGAGTTGGCAGAGGACTCGAGGTCTTCATCCTCGTCGGCCAAGCTGACGGACCAGACTTGACACTTGACGCGTAGATAACAGATATGATCGCTTGATGTTTTGTGGTGACAATTTAGAAACATTTTATGACATTATTTAATTTTCTGTAGTAATCAATGGGCCTGAATATGGGTTCTTAGATTAGAGATCAGGCTGGGCACTAACAAAGTGTCCTGTAGGCAGGATCTAGGCCAGCCTTTTTCCTATTTAAAATTAAAAGTAACAAAAATAATTCATTAAAAGCCAGCAAAAACATGTAATGCTAGTTTGTAATTGCAATACGACTATAATCAGTTAGCATCTTCTGTATACTGTATAGACGTTTAGCTACTGTTTCATCAGGGATGAGCTCTAATTTATTTTCTAATTCATGACTTATCATTATACTTTTCCTCAAGGCCAAGGGCATTCAGCTAATTTGCAGACATCTTGTTACATGCAACAGCAGCACCGGTTACCTTTTAATGTGTAACTATTAATAATTAGTTTATGGCTATTAATAAGACAATTTGAATTGGTAATGTTTGGTTTCATAATGGTGCTTCATGTTACCACTGATGAATAGCACCATGGATATTGAACAGACAAAGCAGAGAATAAACACAAACGTCCTTCTATTCATTTCAAATATTGAAAGTCTGTGATTTCTTTTTAATTCAGACAAACCACAACAGAGGTGCTCCAGAAGCTGACGTAATTCATGTTTAGAAAACTAGAATCGCTTAACTATACCTCATTTTTTCATACGTTTATCGGCTCTGCTTCAGAGCTCGGTTCAGTCCACTGACACACTGTACTGAATCTGTGAACGGCCCAGAAACGGGCTGCGATACGGCATGACAGTTCTGAGTCACAATTTCCACCCTTTTTTTTAACGGTCCCCTTGAGGTGCGTCGCAAGCTCCAGCTCCAGCAAAAATACTGCAGCAGTAAATAGTGTGTGAGGAGTGTACGGCAAGTCATTAAAGACTGCATTTCATACACAAAGTGGACTGTTTGTTTTACATATGGGTTTTTTCCTGCATCTGAACCAACTGACATTGATAAACAAATGCTCCTCACTTCAGGTTGCGCTTCAATTAGCATCTTACAAAAGACCTCAAGCAGGTGCTGTTTCTGACACATTGAATCCTGTTTGAAAGAGATCATAGTAATGAAGAGATTTAAGGTAAATAAGAGGGATGTTTGCGTTGTGACAGGTGGATTTGTATAGCCACTATTATCACTGCACTCTTCAGCTGGTGCCGTCTATGGCCTGTTTGATTTAATGGCTATTTGCATGTGTATGATGGTCTGGCGCTTCATGTTCAAGTTGTGGTTACGTTCGGCTCCGGAGCCTCTCAGGCTGGCAGCCGTAACCATCGTAATATCGGCGCACAGCCCAGTCCTATAGGCTATATATTTCTCAGTCTTGAGTTGCGCATTTCTTCAATTTCAGATCGCATTTATTCTCATGTCTGCCTGTGCATGTTTCCAGGCTTATATAGAAAAGCCATTCGTTTATGTGCCTTTGTTTGTTCTTGCTCCCAAGCCATTCAGTTGCAACACAGTCTGTAAATTCAGGACAGAGGAAGCTTATGGTTCGTGTCGTCTGTTAGACATTTGACTGAGCTCATCTGCCATATGTGAATTGGACCACTATGAGCAGTGGTTATGAAGAAACTACGTCTTTATGGCCAAGTACGATATTTAATGCCTGTTTGGAATATAATGAGAATGTAAAGAAAAAAAAAGGGATTTGAATCGGAAAATTGGCCCGCCCGTCTCCAGTACGGCCACGTCAGTTTACAAGCGTAGATCTGCCTCGAGGTGAAAAGGGATCAACAATTGAATGATAGCCCTTTTCTGGTCCTGGTCCCTTCTGAGCACCTAATTTTGAACTGTATGGAGCATTAGGTTCTGAATGTTTCTATATGACTATGTGAC
>JAOVYV010000024.1:17290675-17305718 GCA_025674545.1 Hassar affinis
GGTCCAATTTAGCCATGAAACCTCCCACACTAAAATGACAGGTGTTTCAGTTTCATTGTCTAACCCCTGTATATATCTTGAATTAGAAAAGAACATCATTTTAAAAGTGGCATAAGCAACATGCGTTTGCACTGAGCTCTTTCCCTAGCCAGAAATTCCGCAGAGCCTTTTTGTGAAGTAGCTACATGTAGAATGTGGGTGATTAAACAGTAACAGTTGGTTTGAAAAATCATATGAGGGGAAAGAAAACCCCGATAAATGTAGCAAAGCCTTTTCTAACAGCCTTAACACATACACTCACATCATTTGTATTTGTGTGTTCTGAACACAGAGGTGTGTATCATGCCAAACCAACCTAAATGTCAATGCACACACACACACACACACACATACAGAAACACAAACACTGTAATATGTATGTTATTACTACAGCCTTCTGTTATTACAGTCTTAATGTGGTCAGTGGGTGGCACTGAGGCTTCTCATTATTGCCATTTTAAAGCCACTCTTAGTCTTTCTTGGCTCTCTTCACACTCTTCTCCAAATCTGTCTCTCACAGCATTTGCTTCCTCTTCTCGTTTACCCCCCCTCCCCTTCACAATGTAGATAGTGACGTTCTGTCACGTGTACGTGTGGAGTGTTATGGTATCACGGCGAACAAGCAAACCTTTCAGTCTTGCATTAAGTAACACGAGCGGCGGCGCATTGTTCTGCCCCGACGCTGCCTGCCAGCACTTACTGTGTTTGCGTTTCAGAAGCGATGGGCCCACGTGACCCCTGCTGCCCTACTGACTTGTATATCAAGCCTTAAGTTTCATTCACGCCATCTGTGAATAAAGACGCCGCTGGAGTCGGGAGCTGAAGATTTACAAGTGTTCATTAAACAGCGAAATTTCATTAGTGTCACTGACCCGCTTTGTGTAAACAGAGCTGATCGGGCGGTACGTCTTAAGAGAAGACGGAGAACAGAACAGGGTAGGGGGAATCGCCACGAAGGTTGTGTTTGGAAGAAATGTAAACGAATGCCCATGTTTTTAGAAGGTGAGATAGTAAAAGGGAGACAGAGATAGGGTGTCGACTGATCGAGAGCAGGTTTAGCTGAGGACACGGGGCAGGTAAATCCAGTTTAGAGCACTGAACGTTCTCTGACTGTGAGATCTGTGCAACCCCCCCACCCTCCCCACCCCATCCTACTTCCTTCTCAGCTCAGGTGGATCAAGGTAAAGATCCCCCTGTGCCTCTGTCTCTAAGTGTGTGTGTGTGTGTGTGTGTGTGTGTGTGTGTGTTCTTGAATTTGAAGTATGGGGTGTGTCCTCACATACATGAGCTCAGGGTCTAGAAGATGATCCATGGGCAGGGCTGATTTGATTGATTGCGGCTTTTGGAAGATTTCATGACTAACAGTATAAAGAATGTCTTCTCTTTCTTTTTCTCTCTCTCTCTCTCTCTCTCTCTCTGACATCTGTTATACATTTGAGAGCCTGCTTTGGTTATGGCATTAATTCCTTTTCTTTTATTGTTTTTTAGCATTAGCTGCACAAGATGCACCACATCTTTTGCAAAATATCTTTAAAAGTCTGAAAGCCATTGAACCAGAATATAAAAGCTATTTTTACTGTATTTTCTGTTTTTTATATAAAACCATTTCTTAAAATTTCCATCTGAGACTATTGTTTTTTTTTCATTCTGAGAATATGCTTTGCACATTTAGCACTATATATCTTAGTAAGGCTTGGAGGATGAAGATAAGTCCTAGACAGAGGCCCTGCAAGTCCATAAATTCCCAAAGACAGGCTTTAAAATGTTACCTAACCTTTAATAAATAACTATAAAAATAACAACTTTCACCCCATTTTCTCCACAATTTGATCATCTGCATCCTTCCCGCCCACCAGAGTGCTGGCAGTTTTGTGTTTGTGGTCTCCTGGTCACAGAAGGCTCTGGTTTTGTTAGGTTTGAAACTCACAGCCTCCTGATAATATAGTGGATGCTTTTCTGTTGTCCACTTGGGATCATCTTCCTTGCATATTTTAACATTTTCATGCAGCTAGCTGCCTCGAAATATTGTTCAACGTCAACATTCTGGCTACAACTGTCAGGAAAACGCATTGAAGGAATCTACATTTACTTGCCAGTCATGGAAACGGCTCATTTGTTACTTAATTATATTTCTTGACAGTTATAAAAAGGGCTGAATTTCCTCCAAAATAAACTGACACACAGCACTCTATTTCCCAGTTAAAGGGGACATGATGTGGAAAACTTTTTTTTCTTGGTGTTGATGTGACGTTGATGTGACTTGGGGACATACAGGGCCATGCAAAGTGGACTGTCACCTTCTGAGTCTGTAATTAAAGAAAACATAAATAAAGAAAGCAGGCAGTGAGAACAGGCTGACTCCTAAAGTGCATGTTTGTAACGTAGAACCTGCGTGAATTATTTATGCTGCCAGCCGTATTAGCATATGACCCCTATTGAGGAAGATCCATCGCCCATAGAGGAAGAGCCATCGGCCATAGAGAAAGATCCTTCCACCATAGAGAAAGAGCCATTGCCCATAGCACAAGATCCATTGCCCATAGTGTAAGATCCATCACCCATAGTGGAAGATCCATCAATCAGAGAGGAAGATCCATCGCCCATAGCAGAAGATCCATCTCCCATAGAGGAAGAGCCATCGGCCATAGTGGAAGATCCATCACTCAGAGAGGAAGTTCCATCACCCATAGCAGAAGATCCATTGCCCATAGAGGAAGATCCATCGCCCATAGAGGAAGATCTACCACCATAGTAGAAGATCCATCGCCCATAGCAGAAGATCCACCACCTATAGAGGAAGATCCATCTCCCATAGTAGAAGATCTATCACCCATAGCGGATGAGCCATCACCTAGTTATTTAGCAAATAATACCACAAATGAACAAACAGAGATGTTGGGCAGAGAGTGTGATTCTGCATATTCTTCCAAAGGATGTTAACACGCAAATAGAGTGACTGAACTTTCTTCTTAGGGGAAGTCCCTGAAAAGTTCAGCCTGTTAGAGTCGACCACCACCAGCATCTGGATGTCATCATAAAAAGACCATAGCAAAAGTATTTGGTGTGCTAAACCCTTACAGACTTTTAGTGACACTTTGGTACAAAAACATGAAAAACATCTAGCTCTGATTCGACTTGAATGTTTGTGGCAAGACTCTGTGTCAGAGTTTTCACTTCTACTTTTGTTTTGCATGAAAGCCCCTAGGCGGAGGCAAGGTCATGAATCGCAGCGTTCAAGTTTAAGGGTGTTAGCTGATCAAGCCAAGCTAATGACATATTCAGTTTTTTAAAGCACAGCCCCATAATCAGCCAGTCAAACTTTACTAAAGCATCTCAGGGCATAGTATAAAATAATTGAAAAGTGTGTTAGGAAGATAACACGTTTATTATGTTTTGGGAAACTCGTCCCAGATTTGCTACATTTACTCAACAATCCACAGTGTGTAAATTAATATATAACGTCTGTAGACAGAAACGTGTCTCCTTAGGAGGTTATTTTGCGAAAATTTAATTGTGACAAATAATATTAGCTTATGCTGTTAAATTCTCAAATCTGATTGGTCAGAATGTGTAGATCAATTTATATTCTATTTTAAAAATACTTTTCATTTTCCAGTTTTAGTAGTTATATTTCTGTAAGATATAAAATATACTGGTATTTGATTGATTTATTTGTTTGTCCATTTGTTTGTTTGTTTGACATCACATAGAAGATTTACATTAGGAGAATATTCTTGCCACCTAATACACCAAATTAGTAAATGAAAAATATTCATAAAAAAAAGTCAGACCATTTCAGATTGCTTTTTCATACTCCATCCGTTATTTTATTATTTATTATATTTTATGATTTTATTATCTTCCTGAAGAGTTCATTTTTTGATAGTTTTACTTTTGACCGCAACGCTCATCCCAGTTTCCTGGAAAAAAAAAAGCAGATCAATAAGGGAGCGATTTCTGCAGCCCGGCGACTGGCGATGGCTGTGGGCCGATTTGTGCCGCCGGACTCGGTGGGTCTCCTGAGGTCAGGACTGTAGAACTCACAAAGACATGTGGAATGCTGCTTGGTGGCCAACACAAACACACAGGCTCAGTCCAGCAGCCTCGCAGGACCCACACTGCAGCGTGGAGCCTCAGGGCCTGCAGGAACCCATCCATAAGCCACACACACACACACACACACACACACACACACACTGCACAGGAAACAGCAGATTCATCCATGAGATTCAGTGTGGAGAGAAAGGAACTGTTCCATAACTGTCTGAAATGAAGAGCAGCCTTATTGTAAAGAGGTTTTAGATGACCGTTTCAAATGAAAAGCAGGCATGGAATACTAATCCCAGGACAACATGATTTAATCTTTAACTGGAGTAATTGAGGGTTTAATTTAATTTGATATATTTATATTGGCGCAACAAAAAAAAAAGTTTATCCTTTCACCTAAAACGTCCTCTCCGGAAGATGATGTAGGACTCGGTACTGAACCTAAGGAACTCAGTATATGATTTGGCAGTAAAGAAAGCCGCATAATATGGAAAGCGGTTTCTGATTTATGTTCACAAGCAGCTGAGCATAACCAGGGTTGGAACATGTCCCCTATATTCTGTGAGTGTGTGTGGGGGGTATACATTATGGCTTTGTGTTTTTTTTTTTTTTAAAGAAAGTCAGTGACTCACTCTTTATACCAAAGCAGACTCTTAGACTGCTGAACCCTTTTTTTCCCTTCCTTTGAATTCTACAAAAACACATGGGCCTTAAATGTAAAAGAAAACACCTTCAGAAACATAAAAACAGAGCACAGGGCAGCCAAGAAAATGTTCCACGTATTACCGAAGCCAGTGCCAGAGAGAATGAGACGGGGAGAGAGATCTGTCCTCACATTTGCTATCGATTTAAAACCCTGACAGTAAGCAGCAGGTTTCTCCAGAACGGTACTGGAGATGAGGAATGTTTTTATATCAAAGGGAAAAAAGATGGATGGATTTGGGGATGAGAGAGAGAAAGAGAGAGAGAGAGAGAGAGAGAGAGAGGAGCATGAGGGAGAGGAGTCACTGCATAAAAATAGCTCTTTGGCTCCAGATGTGTAAGGCTAAGACTAAGAAAGGGAGGTTGACCTCATGCTGACCTGCGCCTTTAAAGTCAAACCCCACTTGAACCCAACACGCGCACACACACACACACACACACACACACACACACACACACACACACACACACACACACAGTTATAAGAACAGGTAGTTCTGGCTGGCAGGTCAGACAAACATAGCCACTTTCATGTCATCTTTTAGGCCATCAACCACACACACACACATGCGCACACACACGTTTGTATTGTTATTCTTGTGAGGACTTGCCATGGACATAATTATTACTGCAGCTAATTAATGCCAACAGAAACCATAACCTCAATAATGAAAAGCCAACTTTTTGGTTCTTGAAGTTTTTTTTATTTTTGTTAAAAGGTACAAAAAATAAAACAAATTTACTTATGGGGACCAGCAAATTTCAAAAATATCAGATATTCTTGTCCATGTGGAGACTTTGTCTCACACACACACACACACACACACACACACACACACACACACACAGGGACATGGCTGAGGCAACAACATCTCAACTTTTCATTCAGAGTGTGTGTTAGTAGGAGTATTCATCAGCTTTCCTGTGGCTTTGGCTCTCAGTGTTCTTGAAAAGCCAGGCAATATTTTTTTTACTTTAATTTGACATATTTCCTTCCACTGCCGGATATGTGTGTGTGTGTGTGTGTGTATGTGTGTGCTGACTAGTAATGACCATGAGTAGCTAAGTCATGGTTATAAAGCCACCTAGTCAATTAATAACATACTTTGGACAGAGCTGTAAAGCAAACCAAGATTCCAAACAGAATAAATGAAGTAAGAATATCGCCTTTTCTTGATTTAAGTTATGGCTGATTAACCAGTTATACATTTTACAGCACGCTTATTCTTTAATCCCTTTTATTTGTTACACAGCATTGTTGAATACTGGATTCTGATTGGTCAGTTACAGTAATTTATGCTCTGTTGTTTCTGTTTAACAGACGTAGATATTAGATAAATTTTCATATATTTTTGGAAAGTTAACATGAATTGTAAGGCATAGCAGGTGTATCTTAAGAAGGCTACAGAGTTTGCATTGCTAAGGACGCAGTTCCTACTGTAGACTCTAACAGACTATTTTCTTTCAAATTTGACTTCAGCAGGTGGGGCTTCTTTAGCGCCGCACACTATCCCTTACTTCATTCAGTAACTACAGTAAAGCTAACATGTAGGTATGAGTGCAAAGAATGTAAAGACTGTACAAGTGTTAACTGACACAGTTTTGATCTTTGAGGGATTTATGCAGCGTATGCACATCATTGGTTGAGTCTACAGTTGTTTCTGCTGTGAAAATGGCAACTTTGCGATTTTCAACAAGGTTTAATAGTTGGAGCTCATGAGATGGGTCAAATCATTTCAGAGGTAGAAGCAAAGTTTAGATTTTCATGTATGAGCGTTTCAGGGGTGTAACCGTGACTACAAGATTTCCGGCAAAACCTCGATCTTACGACAGCAGCGCAGCTGTAAAAAGACTCTGAGTGAACATGAGGAGTGAGTGAATGAATGAAAAAAGTTACATTTATATAGCGCCTTTCTCAACACTATATTATAGTGCAAGACTGCCTCAAGTAACATTGGAATTCAATGCTGGGGCCTCAACAAACTTCAGAACAAACAAAGATCCCATGGGGGACCTATGAGGTATTAACTGGTACCAGATATAGATATATACACCGGTTTTTCTTTTACTTCATCATATAAAATGACTAGATATCACCTGACACCTTTTACTCTACATGTAGAATAATGACATTGCTAAGCTTTCCATCTGAAACACTATAGGCCTTAGAGTCCTATTCAGAGCATGTTGATTTTAGATACACGTTCTACACACACACACACACACACACACAGCAGTCCAGTTAAAGCTGAACCTTGCAAGTGAAAGTCAAGATTTGCAGCGCCGTCTGTGACCCTCGACCCCAGCAGTGGGAAGGAGAAGACAAATGGAAAGAGAGCCTGAGCGAGGGATGATGGTGAAGGAGGGAATTAGAGAAAGGATGGAGGCATGCAGGAAGAGAGAGAGACCAGATGTTTCTTTTGTTTAGACTTGGTCAAGGCAGAAAGGATGAGTGGAGGAGTTAGTGGACCGTTTGCAGTTGACTGGCTTTCTGTGTGTGTGTGTGTGTGTGTGTGTGTGTGTGCGTGTGTGTATGAAAAAAAACATTAAATCACATACTGTAATGTCACTACAGTATATATGAGTATGCACACAAGCAGGTGTGTGCCTCATGGCTTGTCTCTGTTTGAGTGTGTGACAGGTTACTGTCTCTCTAAAGCCTGTATGTATGCTACACAAACACACGCAGACACACACACACATGCTCTGATCAGGCAGGACTGAAGGAAGAGCCATTACGAGAATATAGCTGAAGGGAGACTGTTTTCCTATCGCCACTCCAGCTGTGTTTACCGTGCTGTGTTTACGTGTGTGTGTGTGTGTGTGTGTGTGTGTGAATCATTTAGCTATGGTATGTGTGAATGAGGGAGATGATGGACCTATGCCCATGCTCTTGTTCCACATACACTAAGGAATCTCTAGACACCTCATGATTTGATTTTGCTCCCAGATGCTGCTGTGGAGTTTTATTTAAATTCTTCCTGGATTTTTTGTGACCACCTGCTCTCTCGATCTCCTTCCGTCATTAGGGATTTCCGTTTTCATTTGTATTTGTTATGACCATTGTTAAGTCATATAGCTTTTGTCTTCTTGCATTTTTTTTTTACTATGATAGCATACTTTGATTCCACCAATCCACATGATGATTGGTTTAGTTGTAGCCCAACAAGTCTGATACAGAATATAAGGTTTGTGTCCCGAGGTGTGTGTTGCCCTTCGTGCTAGAGTCCCCTGAAGCGGGGTAGGCTCAGATGACTTTTTGACCATAGCTTGATAGCTGATTATGATTCATTTGTGGAGTAGCACCACCTAGTGAATAATGTCCAAATCAAAAAAACTAACAATTCACTAGCCAGTATCTTGTGATCTAAAGTCTCAAACTTGGTGAAATTTCACAACCTGTGTCGTGACCACATTCTTTAGAAGCACGCCAAATTTCATGAAGTTTCAATCAGGTTGTTTGAAGATATTCTTCTTTACATCTGTTCTATTGTTAGTTGCCTAACATAAGATTATTGAATGTATCTTAAACCTTTGGCTAAAAAATACAGTGCTTTTTTCGTAGTCTGTACAGTATAAGTGCACGGGGCAAATAATACTCATTCCACTCATGGGATAAATATATAGGCTAGATAATATTTAAATGCATAGAAATGAATTAAAAAACAGATTCTGTGTCATTTTAAATTGCAATATTTTTCAACATTGATATTTTTGCTATCAATGATGATTTAGGTTTTTGATTTAGATTATTTAGATTAATTAATTACTTAATGTATATGTATCTGTGAGTGTGTGTGTGTGTGGTTCATGTTTTTATATCTTATAAATATCTGTAATAATAATAGGATAGGATTATTTGATCATTTTAACCTCATGGGGGTATTTTTCTGGTCCCGATAAGAAAAATGTGTTTTTTTTTGTTGTATATTTTAAGATTAGGGTTTGGGGTTGGGTTAGTATTAGCATTAGTAGCCAATTAGTAATAATTGCAGTAATATTTATGTCAATGCAAAGTCCTCACAAGTATAGTAAGACAAGCATGTTTGTGTGTGTGTGTTTGTGTCTGTGTGTGTGTGTGTGTGAGAAGAGAGAGAAGCAGGTTTGAGGCTAGATGAATGATACTTAAACTCATCAACAACAAACCTAGAAAGGATTCGTGAAATGTATTACTCAGTATGCCTCTGTATGTCTCTCCCTCTATTTCTCTTGCTCTCTTTCTTCTGCACTCTGTGTTTACAGTAGTCTCTCAGCACACTAAGCGTTCCTCATCAGCAGATAAGATCAATTATGTGTGAGTTGTAAACAGCCTTTGGCCTTTTCAAGCTTGCTGCAGCCTGATAGAGGAAAGGAAATCTCACCACAGAGCGCTACTTTCGCTTAGAGCTGAGTGAGGCAAGAGGAAACATTAACTACATTAACTATTCACTACCAGGCTGAACCATCTGTCTTACATATTTAAGGCATACAAATGCACATATATTTTCCTTCTGTTATGATGACAAGCTTATCTTGACATGTTTCTTAAATATTTTGACTAAATGACCCTTGAATATGTTTCCCGATATAGGAATTGAAATGAAGCATCAGCATTCTTATTAACCTATTAACCTCTTATAGTCTAGTTAGTGTTTAATGTTAATTACTGAATAATATGCTTTAAGATGAGACTTGGGCTAGGTATGTGCCATATCAATGTAACATATAAGGACTAGAGTGGCAGGGCTTTTTAGAGGGAGACCTTGAGAGGGTTTTTTTCCCACCACAGTGACAATGATTAACTTTTTCATACTCTCAAAATAATTACACACATTAATTAGAAAAAAAAGCAATAAAAATGAATCCATTACTTCACAGAGTATTGAGTGCTGCTATGTATCTGATATACAGTGTAGGTCTCGGTCTTGCCTCCGCCTTGAACTCCCCAAAATCCCAAAGTCTGGGTCTTGACTCAGACTCGAAATAGCTGGTTTCCTCCCCATCACTACTAGCTAGTGAGCCTACATAATGAATAGGAAGATCCAGTTAGACATTTAGACTCATAGTGTGATCTCTAACTGCCTACCTCTTCAAGCACTAGCCAAATGACATTTGGGGTCAAACGTGCTCGGGCACGGTACAGATCACACCCTTAAATATATGCTGATCAAGACACTTTTTTGCTCCTCCCTTTCCCTTCTCAGCTTCTTGCTCATTTTTTAGCATTTTTTAAATTATGCAGTGGATAGAGTTAGACTCAGAGCTGGAAGTTTAAAGCGATACTTTTCATGCGGGGCTATTATACCCATTTTCCACAAGTTAACACAGTTCCCTGGAGCCTTAATGAAATATCTGTGACATTCCTTGATCTGATTCATACCACATGAATTGACTACTATAGCTGCCTTTTCACCCTGTCTAAAGCAGCTCTTTCTCAGATTCATTGCCCGTTGCTTTAATTGATAATGAGCTACTGCCACGGGGTGTGTCTATAGGTATATTATATAGATCATATACATTGAGGTCGGCCATTGAGGGTGGCCACTGAGGTCGAGGCGTCATTCAATGCATATCCTATTTTGGACACATCAAAACTGGCTGTTTTTTTCTGGATAGAAAGCGCTATAACATTTACATTACTTAATCAGCTTCCGTAAGTTGTTTTTATATTCAAAGAGTTTGTGATCTATGTGACATACAAAAAAAGGTTTTGCCTCCAGTTACTTTCTCGTAATCTCAATAGTTAATTGCTGCTAGATGGCCGAAGAGTACGTTTAGGCTTACAGGAACTTTATTTTAACTTTTTTTGCCGACTAGTTTTGGGATTTTGCCATTAAAAATAAACTTTATCCACTTAGCTCTTCTGTCATCAGAGGCTGCAAGCTGATATAGAAATGTATGTTATTCTGTTCAGCTTTCCCATGCATTTTCCTTAACTTTGTCTTAATGCTGGCGCACGACTCGCTGCAAATAAAAAATGGCACCACTTTGCAAATTTGATTCTCAAGCTATAGGTTAACATGCGCAGTAAATGGAGATATTCAGATGCGGGTACAGTGTCGTTCCAGTGATTATGTTTGTGATATAGGAAAGGATACAGTTTCTGAACAGAGAGTTTAATGCTATTTCGTGCTTTCTGATATAGGTCATGTAGAAAGAATTGGCTGGGTTTTCATGTTTCATGTTTCAAGTTTGTGGCTTGGTAGACGCTTCAGAGACCTAACCTGATGTGGACGAAACATTTTACAATATGTCTCCTGTAAATATACATGGCAGATTTTGACACTGCCTTTATTCTATGCTTAAGTAAATGACACAGTATTTCAAAATTTCACAAAACAGTTTATGTGATGCAGGCTATCTTTATTGGTGATTCAAATTTGACGGAAATGCCGTTTTTGAAGTTTAGACATAGTGTGTGCTATGCTCTTTATACTGTAGTATGAATTTCAGGAAATATCCGGGGTGGGATATCTATACTTTCACTGCCGCCCCAAGAGTTTTAGTGTTATTTAAAGATTTATTGCAAGTGGCATGTGTACAAAACCATCATAAATCAGTGTGACAATGTTTAGTCTGTACACATTTGTTTTTGGTTTGACTGCATGCGTGCAAGTAAGAGTGAGGCATGTGTGTGTATGAGAGAATGTGTACATGTATGCGTAAACAGTGTGCAACTTTGTGTGTGTGTGTGAGAGAGAGAGAGAGAGTGGCCTTATTTATAGCAGAGGGCTGTGAGAAGAGACAGTATGGAACTTCTCACTGCACAATCAGATCATATTTGCACAGCTCTATGCTCTTTGTCTCTTTTTTCTCTTTATATTTACACATGATACAGAAACCTGTGTCAGAGAATGGGCACAATGGATATACACACACACCACACAGAAAAACTGCAAGGCTTTCAGGGTCACTTCTAGTGTGTAATAAAGTTAGATATCTCGCTCTCTGCTGAATAGGAAATTGTTCAGCTACAATAAACTGATTATGAGTATAAGATAAGGAGTGTAAAGGAATACAGAAAACACACACTTACCAGCGATGATCCCCAGTCTAGTCAGTGTAACACTGCAGAGTTATGTTTGATAACTAGATTGAATCAGTAAAGCAAAAAGAAATAAACCCTTGTATGTTGAGTTTAACGTGTGGTGAATCGTGGTCACTTGGAAGAGGATAAAAATGGCCTTACATCGAGTTCTTTATTTATTGGCTTTTTAAATCTAGCAGCTTAAGAGCTTGAAAGAGGAGGAAAAGGGGCAGCGTGTCAGCCGAGGCATCACCCCTCCTTCTGTGGTTAGTGGGGTGGGTTTGAAGTGGCTTATGTGAAGTGTGCCAGGGTCAGAGGTTAAAACAACCGTGCTCGCCTCTCCCCTTCTCACTTTCTCCCGTCCGCTACTCCTCCCTCCTTCTTTCGCTCGCCGGAGTTCTGCTCTGTGTCACAGCTCTACATCACTCCTACTTCGTAAGGCCGTAGAGCTCTCAGTCAAGCTCTGTTCAAAAAAAGTGAACGACTGGCACAGCTGGACAGTTACATATAACGTAGAACACCTTATATTAAATAAAATGTTTTTAGTGCATTGGCATGGTGGACATGTGGACATGCAGGGCTGCAGGAAAAGGGGGCGTGCTCAGGGCGCTAGAGCTCCTCCACGTGGAACGAGTGCAGCTGAAGAAAAATGTAACGGCGTTACCCGGTTCAGAAGCAAAGAGCGTAATGGAGCTATATACATTTTACATTTAAATCATTTATAGTATAGTTAATATATAGTTAGATTTTTAAGTGTTAACTGAACATCCAGAAAGTAAATAGACTAAAATAAACATTGCGGTCTATCTTTCACACTGTTAACCATGCATAGTAGCTCATATCTAAACACATGGTATGCTGTTGTGCTGATGAGTGACAGAGTCAAATAGGCAGGTCCTGGCAGAGAGCAATGTATGTCCTTGCAGGTGTGTAGCCTTCGTTTGCAATAATGATAGATTATCACAAAATTCAATTCAATCTGTTTAAGGGTATTTGACATTTTGGATTTGGGGTCTAATTTGGAACCGAGTTTGTAGGAAGGACCAGGAGTCCTGGTGGTTCCAAACTTCCAAACTGGGCTTAATCGCTGTGTAAACAGCGATGAAGCCCACTGTGTCAAACAAACCCATTGCTTCATCTTCGGAATCTTGTGGACTGTGTGTTTTTGAGCCATTTCTCAGTAAAGTATCATTTGAATTGATTTTATACTCTTGGGGGGCAGTGTAGCTTAGTGGTTAAGACACTGGACTAGTGACCAGAAGGTTGTGAGTTCAAATCCCACCACTGATAAGTGGTCACTGCTGGGCCCTTGAGCAAGGCCCTTAACCCTCAACTGCTCAGCTGTGTAAATAAGATAAATGTAAGTCACTCTGGATAAGGGCGTATTCCAAATGCCGTACATGTAAATGCTCTCAAAGTGGGGTCCAGGGACCGGCTCAGTTCCGTGACCCGTAGCTAGGAGGTTCATCATGATTTTTTTATTTTAGGTTGAAAGTACCAGTATCAAAATTATAAGATATTAATTTAAAAAAATGGTCAGAAAGATCAGATATAAAAAAAAAAACAGTAAAAACCTGACTCCAAGATATTATTGTAGACAATTTAACCCCCTGCTTCATACAGTACTCTGGCATTCTTCTGACATCAAGGTAAGCAGTCAGAAACCCACAGACAAGCTTTTTAATAAAGTTAACAGTGATGCTAACAGTGTATCTGTATGTGGGATTGCGGTTGCTCAGTTGTGTTGTTTGTTGCCGTGTTGTGAAGTTTCCTAACTAACTGTGTATAAATGTTGGAGACAGGCTCAGTTATTGAGAAGCAGAAGGCCGTATTGTTTTATGTTTTTGGTTTAAGAATCGGTTCTCCTGCCTGTGCGTAGTTGTGATTTTGATTACA
Source organism: Hassar affinis (assembly GCA_025674545.1). Classification (NCBI taxonomy): domain Eukaryota; kingdom Metazoa; phylum Chordata; class Actinopteri; order Siluriformes; family Doradidae; genus Hassar; species Hassar affinis. Next base: position 17,304,366 of record JAOVYV010000024.1, read on the forward strand.
GGAATGCCCAGTGACATCTTTGATATGCAGCTGTGGAGTATCTGTGTGAAACGGTTAGACTGTGTAAGCCTCTCATTTTGCTCTCGCTGCGTTAAGCTGAAGCAAACTGCTCGTAACCAAACGCAGGCAATTTATGTTTCGCAACACCTCGTATTTTCTTCGGCACTGATAAGCCACAGATGGAGCTAAAAAACAAAAGGCCCAATTAAGGTTTGTAGCTCACACGCAGACTCCCGCCGCCGCAGAAGCACTATCACACTTACACACGTACGGGAGCATTTCTCTCACCCACAGCCTCCTAGAACCGCTAGCCAGCCTTTCATTTTCTGTAGCAGCACCACTTAAAGCCACACACTAGCCTGAAGCATCACACATTGCTCAGTAGGAAAAAAAAAGTTGCCATGTTGCAGTCATGAGTCTCACCACCGTGTCTCTTTTATGTCTTTTATCTCTTCCATGTGCTGTGGACCAATCAACTCAACCACAGGTAAGGAAACCCTGCGTGGTTGTCTGTCTGTCTATCTGTCTGTCTGTCTGTCATATCTGTCTATTTTCACCTGTATTTTATTAGCATTAGCAGATGTGGTATGTGGAAAGTAATGTGCTGTTATAAAAGAAATGCTGTATAACAAGGACCAGCAGCACAAAAATAAACCTTACCCAAAGGAATTACATTATCCAAGGCCAAGAGGTCACCCCTAAGTGGATTATTTTCCAATAACAACACATTCAGAAGTGTATTACCCTTACACCATGTTAATTTGCAAATAAATGCAATTTGTTTATAATTTAGTAATTTAGTAATGAAGCACACGTTGCGCTTTTTAACCATTTATAGTTACATTTACTGTTGTGGAGCGTCCATGAGATAAGTTAGTTCCCGTTATGACTTACGGTATAGGTGCTAGGAACAGTAATTCCCTAACAAGCCTCTCTGTTTTTCTCCCTGCTGAAGTTGATAAGATAAAAACCATAGCTTGCTAAGTAAGCAAGGAACTGGAAAGCCTGAAGCCTCCCATGGTGGAAAACATTCAATACAATGACCAATACAACACGCCGATTCCCGGGCTCCTTCCATAAACGTTAAATAAATGAGTCCTTACAGAGCGCTTTCTCATGGCAACATATTATATACATTGTATTAAGCTTTTTCATCCATTCAGAATTAGCCTTAGATCATCTGTATTGTAGTACATTATTTTGTTGACATTTATATATACACAGTGAACACTGAAATAAAAAATAAAGCTTAATTGGTCCTCCGAATATACTGTATATATACAGGGGTTAGACAATGAAACTGAAACACCTGTCATTTTAGTATGGGAGGTTTCATGGCTAAATTGGACCAGC
>JAOVYV010000024.1:17338977-17353977 GCA_025674545.1 Hassar affinis
TGGCTACACTCAAAGTTGAGTCCATCTTGTATGACCCTATAATAAGGGCTGTTGTTCAGCAAATGCTATTTATATGTACCATTAACACAGTAACACAGTACCCTATGCAGTAAGACAGGTTTTAGTAGACAAGGATGCAACCCCAATTACCAACTCACTTCTGACCTTAAATCCAAACCAAAAGTTTGTGGACACCTGACCATCACACTTGTATGTGTTTATTGAACATCCCATTCCAGATTTAGTCCTCTTTTGCACTTATAATATCCTCTACTCTTGCGTGAAGGCTTTCTGCTAGATCTTTGAGAGTATCTGTGAAGATCTGCCCTTTAAGCCACAAGAGCATTAGTGAGGTCAGGCACTGATGTAGGGCAAGAAGGCCTGGGATGCAGTTGGCATCCAGTTCATCCTAATTCATTGTAGAGGTCAGGGCTCTGTACAGACCACTCGAGTTATTCCACTTTAACCTCGGGAAACCTGTCTTCCTGGTCTTCACTTTGTGTACAGGGGCATTGTCTTGCTAAATACATTTATACTCCTTAGTGCCAGCGAAGGGAAATTGTAAAGCACCAGCATTCAAAGATATTCTGTGCAATTGTTTGGACAGATATCCACATACTTATGGCCATACAGTGACTGTCAAATAGATTTATTACTCCTAAGCAAGTCAGGCAGAGTAATGAATCATATCACATCTGCGTAATTGATTTAAATTCTTCTGTACAGTTGTAGGTAATTTGACCAGATGTATTGAGTACAAGAAGCTATAGATCAACTATAACACCAATACAGCAACGTCAGTATGTTTGCCATTTGATTTTCACCACGGGAATAATCAGATGTCCTGCTTAGTATGGATTTGCCAAGCAATGTCTAAAATGTATGCATTTGTCTCTGGCTTTATAGTAGTATACTAGTATACTCATTTACATTTACATTTACATTCATGGCATTTGGCAGACACCCTTATCCAGAGTGACTTTCATTTATTACATATATATACTGTATACTCCACACACTTGTCCAAAAAAGTTCATAATAGAAAATCTGAAATTCTGTTAAATCTGATTGAATTGATTTTGCGAGTGTTATAAAGGCTGGTTTTGTGACAGAGGCAGGACACTTTCAGTGTGTGAGGTAAGTGCAGGCATAATAGAAAGCTGTCAGCACTGCTGCCAGCACAGATCAGGATGAATAAGCTAATGCGCGTCAGGATTAGACCATGTTCTTTAGTTTTAAAGGACAGCTACATTGAAAATCTGGTATATGTCTTGTAAAATTTGTTTCCAGTTGTGTCATCATTCATTAATGTGTGGAAAGAACCTAAGTCTCCATAGTCTTGGCTCAGTCACCGTGTTTTGGAATGTTCCTAATGCTATCCTCGTCATTTCTTTACAGAATCTGGACAATCAGAGAACTCCAACCAGCAAGGAGACGCAGACGTCAAGCCGCCACCGAATGGTAAGCTTAGAACAGATACATGATGTATATGCATACGTATAGAAACATGTAAGCATTATTGCTTTCCTTTATGAGAGTATAACTGTGGATGCTATCAGATTTTCCGATGCATCGTTATGGCATTTCTACTGCCAGAAATGATGGCGTCCAGCAGATTCAAGCCACAGCACCATCTTGTTCTGTGCTGCAACCTACAGAATATATGACATATTCGAAGTTTCATTTAACCTAGTGTTATCTGATTGAAAGCTCCAAACCATGTTATTTTCCTGGGTCAGAAACACTTTCTCACACACGCTATACATATTGTGCATTTTTGCACACACGCACATCCAAGTAATTCCAGTCTATAGTAGTTAGGCACTGCTAGGTTGCCCGAATGCTCATAAATCACTCTGGCATGATTGGGTGATGGAAACCACATGCTTCCCAGCGCTGAGCTCATGCTCCAACATTGCTGGTGCACACATGCACGCACACACACACACACACACACACACACACTGACCCCAGCGGATCATGTGGATAAATCAGAAACTATAACCTAGTTACCTTTAGTGCCTGCTAAACACACACATACACATGCACAATGCACTGAATAACTTATAAAGGCCCATCAGTATTAATATATCCATGCATCCATGGAAACCAGCGACGACTTAAACTAAAATATTTGATGCAAATTGATGAAACTGCAATTTTTTTTTTCAACTTCTGGTTCAAAACCAATAGCTGATTTTTAAAGTAGCTATAACAAAGCCATTCAGCTCTGTCCATTTTCCACTAGGCAGTTTCAGCTGAGGATTTGGGGTCAGCTGGGAGGAAGGACTTAAAGTCTTACTTTTGCCTCACAGGAAGCTCTAAAAATTACAAATTGCTTGTTGAAATGTGATTCACTCACATTCTAAATACTGTTTATGTCAATTCTAAAAATCATTACCAAGCCCACCCGAATAACCGGACTCGAACTAACAGTCCCTCGGCCATGTTTAGCATCCCCATTAAGCTTCAGCTTGTCTATGAACACCCCGGTCATGCGAGTCTTCCATAGTGGGACTAACCAAAAACGTCCATCCGGTTATTGTCCCACTGTGACAGCGCACATTATAAATAGAAGGATGAATTTAACAATGTGGTCCATGTGGTTAAGCCGTTTTTTTAGTGTGTATATGTGTGTGTGTATCTGTCTCATTCTCTGTTGCTCTCTCGCACCCCAGGGCACTTGAGTTTCCAGGACTGCTTTGTGACTTCAGGAGTGTGGAACGTGGCCGAGCTGGTCCGCGTGTCACAGAGTGAGTCACATCTCACTTCTCAATATTTCGATATCATCCTTTGATAGAGCGATGGAATGGTTTCATAGCTCTCCTCTCACTGACACTAACAGGCACTGTGTAAATGGTTATAAGTGATTCTAGGCATAGAAACATTTGTCTATGTAACAAGCATAAATTGTTTCTTTGCATTTTTCTGGCCTGAAAATTAGCTCCGCCGCAGGCAGAACTGAGCTCGGCCCCTCACAAGGCATACATAGTTTAAAATGAAAGAATCCCCATGCAGTAATTTATATGAAATTGAAATTGCTAAGCTTATTATCTGTAATGGTAGTAATTCTGTTATTTCTTGATTTTAGCTCCGGTTGCCACGGCTACCGGCCCCAACTTCTCCCTGGCCGACCTGGACAGTCCTGGATATTACAACATCAACTTGGGTCGCCGGTCCATAACGTCCACCCCATCGACCAGGTACACAAACACACATACGCACACACACACACACACACACTCACTCACACATGATGAAGTTCACTTACTTGCATGTGAGTAAATGTGCTTGGCCAATGCTTTCCCTCTTTTCTCTAATTTGTGACACAGCTTTCTCTTTTTTCTGTTCTTGTCTCTCTGATCTCTGTATTTATCCTACTGTCTCTCTTTTCTTCTGTCTGTCTCTATTTCTTTCCTTTTCACTGTTTGCTTTCTCTCTCTTACACACACACACATACACACACACACACTGTCTACATTTTTTCCCTCATTTCTCTGGGCCGCCGCAGGACTGAAATGGAGCTGTATGGCAGTCTCCCTCGGAGGTACACCCTACAGTCTGCTCTTCTCTGCACTCCTCTTCTTTTTGTCTCTGAGCCATGCAGTAACTCTCTCTGTGTCTGAGTCTGAACGTCTGAACACTGTCCATTTCTTAATGCACACCAGGCTTGTTTGACATACATCTTTCCTTCATCACGATTTCATTTTCAATTGATTTAATCAGCCCGAGATGAGCGAAGTAGCTATAAAAAAGCCACCCCATTCCACTGGGTTGGTGTGAGGTGCTTTATACAAGACATCTTTTATTCTTCACTCATTGCATTACGTATGAATTGTAAGCCTTCACTAAGCCTATAGAAATCAAACTATAATTTGATATAGTATAAACTTGCATAGCATTCAGGGGAATTCGGCTGAACCTAACAGTTGCCAGCCAAATAAGTCGGCCAAATTTAAACAGTTAAAGGCATTTGTTTGCTAGGGTCAAGACTAACATTCAAATGATAAAACCAAATAGATCAAAATCATTTACATGCAATTCGGCTTACAGCTCGGATGAAGACACTCATTCAAATGTGTGTGTCCTTTCTTCTTTAGTTTCAACATGCACAGCATCAAAACACATACATTGACAACACAGACTATTTTAAGAAGAGAAAGCTAAATTCTACAACATAAAACAAGTCACACTGTTCTGTTGTCCGTAAGGTCGTGACAGTAAGATAAATGATCGTTTCATAGATTTGAACTGTTCTGTTCAGATTTGTAAGATTAGTTCAGAAGAGTAAGAATATTAAAAAAAGACGATAACTTAAGCAGTAGTGCTTAGTGTAGTTGTCATTAATTCACACTTATGTCTTGTGCTATGTTTTAGTTGAAATTGTGTTGGAATTATGTTCTATTTAGACTTATCTCAGTGTGACTTCTTTTAAATTCTGCAATGACTTACAGTTTTTCAGTACTGTTGGTACTTGGGCATGAGCTGTACCATGATAGAGAAACATTTCCCATGTGTTTTTCATCAGATACATGGATTTTCTTTCTTTTTTGATTACGACCCATTCTTCCCGCAATTATTTTGACATAGTGAAGGGGATCATAACAGGGCCGCAGCATACTATATTATTTAAATACATTTTACAAAAGGCTTATAGAAAAGCTTTAAAAAAATTTCCACAATCAGGGCAAACATGATTGCAATGTAAAGCTCATCTGGGGATAATTAAATCAGTATCAAATAATATATCAAACAAGCCTACCAGGTTCTATATGGAAGACTGCAGTCCTCGAGGGCCACAGCATGGCTGTTTTATCAAAGCAGACCAAACTCCACAAGGCCATCCCTTTATGAATTAGTTGTATCAGAGAGTAAAAAATGTGCCCTAAATAATTAAGCTGTCCACTGAACAGTGAGGCTCTCCAGGACTGCAGTTTGACAGCCGTGATGTATGGAATGGCAGATGGATTAAGACTTTAAGTTATAAAATTATTTTCATCATATCAGGAAAGCATGTTTATGTTCTTGTAATGCTTAATGTATTATGACATTAACACTACATAATATTCTTTTAAAAGTCATGTTATTATAGTTATTGGTTTTTCCACCTCTCTCAATCTTTATCGTCTGGAAGTTACAGCCAAATTACAGAATTACAGCCAAACATAAACACACACACATGTTCAGTGTCAAAACGGTGAACGTATTATGAACCAAAAATACTTAAAGAGAGAATACTTTTCAATACTTGGAGTGCTTTTTGTCACTTTAGCCCTTAAAGTCCTGGATTATGACTTAAACATCTATCTTAAAGTATAATTAAGTATTTTGTAACTACTGTAAATTATTCAGTAACTGACTGAAATATTGGCAAAAGTTGGGAAGGTAAACCCAAGGATTTGTCAGAGGTTGCAAACTTTGCTGGCTGTGGGATTAGTCTATTGTCCCCAAATTATTGCTTATTTTTTAAGAACTGTTTCTTATGGAAATGATGTTGGGGACACATCTGGTTAAGGAATGAAATTTACAGAATGTTCGTCTCATCTCAAATGTCATCGGTTAGAAGTTATGTCTGGCATCTAAAAATGTGGTTCTTTACTTCATTCATTCAGTCATTCATTCAGGAGTATATGAATGAGCAAACCCAAGTGGTTATGCAGAGAACATATACAGAAAGTCCACACAGACAGTAGCACAAGCTCAGGCTCTCTAGGTTTGCACTGGAAATTATCTGGTGGCTCAAATCATTTACGTGACCACTTCCAGGTCACAGACAAATTTCATGGCAAAGCCGTGCTAACCCAGTCTGCATTTTTCATTTCTTTGCTCTCAGCTCAAACAAGCGTAAGTCCATTGATGACAGTGAAATGGAGAGCCCAGTGGATGATGTGTTCTACTCGGGCCGTTCCCCTGCACCCGGCGGCTCGCAGCCCAGTGGCTGGCCTAACGATGTGGATGCAGGTATACACACACACACACACACACACATTACCTTTATTCTTAGTCTCTTCACACAGCCAGCATTAATGTCAGTGCACCTGCTAGTTCAAACAAATTTCAGCTGGCCCTACTGATTAAAAGAAACGAGTTACTGAATACACCATTCAGACTGGGAATCACAGCAAATGTTTTAAAGCACACTAGCTATGTGATGTGACCACTCTTTCTTTACACTTTCTGTTCTCTACCTACCTGTTTACTCAATTCCTCACTCATCCACCCATCTGCTCAGCCAATCACTGTCTCTCTCTGTCTCTGTCTCTGTCTGTTTGTCTGTCTCTCTTAAATGTTGTTTATGCAATACTAAGGCCGGCAGTATATTTAATACAGAAAATCCTTTTTCAAGCGTCTGTATATTCTGTGTTTCAGTTTGCTACATAATTAGTTCTCTCGGGAGCGGGGCATAACGATGTGTCCGGAGAATTCACTGTTCAGTGTCTGAATTCAGTCATGTCCATTCCTTACACCGCACTATGCTTTATATAGAACAGTCTATACAGCAAAAAGAAAATCAGCGAGGAAGCGAGTTCAGATACACTTTATGTTTCTTTTTACGATTTATTTAATCGTCTCCTTCTCCCCACCACCGCTATCCTCCAGAGCAGACAGGAGCTAATGATTACAACTTAAAATACTTGCCAATGTACCATCACAACTCACCACAGAAATGTTGTTCATTTACCTCTCCGTAGATGGACAGGGAAGAGAAGGGTGGATACATTGTGCAGCAACATATGGGTTACATTTAAAATGAAATATACATATATAGCCATGTATTACTTTCAGGATCAGGATTTATATGTACAAATTTTTGTTTTTGATACATTTTGTTTGTGGGTTTTTTCATGTTTTGTGACTAAAACATTCATGTTCATCTACATTTTAACCCGTTTTAAATGCTTTACAAGTAATTGTCAGGGCAGTGGGCTGGGCATCAAAAGAATGTGGGACATAAAAATGTACTACCCCAATTTTTCCCACTTTAACAAGCATTCATTTATTTATTCATTATCTAAGCTGCTTATCCTATTACTGGGTCATGGGGGGTGCTGGAGCCTATCCCAGCGCTTAGCAGGCAGAAGGCAGGGAAACCCTGGACAGATACACAGACAGACAGATTCATACACACTCACACTTAGGGGCAATTAAGAATCTCCATTTTGCCTGACTACATGCCTTTGGACTGTGGGAGGAAACCCAGAGCTCCCAGATGAAGCCCATACAGAGAACAAACAAACTCCACACAGAAAGGACCTTGGCCTAGGAATCGAACCCGGGTGCTTCTTGCTGTGAGGCAATAGTGCTACCCCACTGTGCCACCATCTAACCAGCAGCGCGATTAAATGCGATTAAACCGGCACTAAACATAGCTCCTCACATTCACACAGCTGTGAATAGCGGCTAGATGAGCCACAGCAAGCTTTTGGGAAAAGTTCTCCCTACAGTGTGAGCTGTGTGTAAGTCTTACTACATAATTTTTAAATCCCTATGAATATTCCTCAGGCCTTCTGAATATTACTTCAGTGCCTGACCTCACTAATGGCTCACTCTTGTGGCTGAACGGGCAAATCTCCACAGCCACACTCCAAAATCTAGTGGAAAAGCTGCCAGAAGAGTGGTGTCTACAAATGTTTGGCTATATAGTGAATGTTTAATATCCGTATTCGTTTAATATCGTGGAACCTCCGTGAATCAGCTGTGTTATAACAGCTACAAAGAGCCTGAAGTTGAATTGAAGTTAATCAGATTTTAAGAAATACTTTTCACATTACAGAGCAGTAAAGTGAATTGTTAGAAAGTGTTGACCGTGGAGAATCCTTCCAAAAAAGCTAAATAACCATCTCCCCATCACATTAACGATTCCACGTTATTGTAATATCTGTTACTACATCTGTTAAGTATTATAAGTTACTCTATTAGCAATAATGTACAGTATTAGAAGGAGAACATTAATGTAAGCCTGTGTTTTTCTTTGCAGCTGGCACTACCGTCAGAGCCACAGAAAATGACTTAACACTAAGTACACACTAGTGATTTAGTATTAATAATTATAATTAAGTATTGCATGTAGGTTATTACATTTGATTTGGGCTTTGAGGGTAACAGAAGGAAAAGAGATACAACTACATGAATGAATTGTGTGTGTGTGTGTGTGTGTGTGCATGTGCCTGCTGTGTGGGTGAGGATGTGTAGGAATGTTACTGCACTACCTTTTGTGACATTTATTAATGTATAATCTTTCTTTTAATACTAGATGGGCTGTACATATTGGATATACTAAAACATAGCCATAAATCTTCTAGACAGAAGGTTTTTTTTTTTATTTCAGGGAAGGGAGAACTGTTTAAACATCTTAAATAACATTTCACTCCTATAAAGTCAGTTCTGTAGATGATCATCGTGTCTGGGATGTGGTAGCCACTGCATTGCCACAACATGACCACATTTTTCGCATCTGTTTCCCTTTCACTAATACCCACACATGCGCGCACACACACACATATACACATACACACACACCATCACCACTGCTTCTGGAGTTTCTTTCAAAAGCGAGTTACATAATGGACTTCACATCCTGTAGAATGGAAGATTCCAGAAAGATGAAGAGGACAGTTGTTCTTTGAGTCCATACGATCCCTCATTCCATGCATGCAACACAATATTCATATGTACAGTGTTTCCTGTGTTAATGGTGATTAAGGCAAAAGATTTGAAAAATACATGATTACTTACTGCCCCCCCAATGTTCCATACTGTACCTACCCCTCCTTCTCTCTCCCTCCCTCCCTCCCTCCCTCCCTCTCTCTCTCTGTCTCTCTCTCTCTCTCTCTCTCTGAGAATTGGTTCCATATGTACAATCTTTCATATTGCTTTAGTCTGATGGGCTTTTGTTCGAAGTTTTCTGCCGAGTGCTTATAAGATAGAATGTAAATACTAATATAGTACAGGAAAGACTTTACAGCTAATCACCATGTGTCTGATGTAAAATGAATTAACTCTGCCCCGTGATTTCCTCTATCCCAAAAAGTCTCTTTCTTTCTCTCTGTCATATTGTTAACTCTGCCCTTCTTCCCTGTTTGGGTTTTTCAGTGCAGCACCATTTGGCCAGTATGCAGGAGAGGAAGATTAAACATGAGAGCGATGGCGTGCAGTTTCCTTACCATGGTTAGACCACATTACCCTCATCTTTACTGCTCTACACCACTCACAACCTGAATCCAAAATGACTGTTCTCCTGTCTCAATGTTTCTACTCCTCTTTGTGTCTCTGTATTTCTTTCACTATACCCTGTCCCCTGTCCCTCCTTGTCCTTTTCTATTCCTTATTATTAAAAATGTTGATTTTTTTTCCCAGTGCCTTTCATGTTATCAAATTCATGGCAAGCTTGCTCAGGAATTTTATAGATAAATAGGATTCTTGTGTTGGCTTTAGCGTTATTATTGTTCAGCGCTTTAATGTACTTCTGCTTGCTCGGTCCGTTACGCCTTCTCTGGGTTTGGTTTTAAAGGTTTGGTCAGTGACTTTTAAATCAGAACACAGTTATATATTTCTGACATTTCTCTTGAAATTCTGGCTGCTTCATTGATATGATAGCTTCAATGAAGACGAAAACGAGACAAAAAAGTAGTGCCTCTAATTTCCTGCTAATCAAGTTGTCTGTTAGTAGTGCCTTAAACATTAACATTCAGGAGTTGTAGTCGAGTAAGGTGTTTTGGGGTATGGCTATGTAAGGAAAATTAAAGGTACGAGCTGTATGTGGTTGACCATTGAGTTTCAAAGCATCTAGTAGTGTATATATGTATTATTAAATATATATGTATTTACTGAACCTTTTGTATTTGTAACATAAAGGTACACTATACTATCATCAGGTACTCAAAGTTCTCAAAGTGACGCCAAATCCTATCTTCACTAACTCAAAAACAAGTAGGTCTAAATTGAATATGTCAGCTTGGACTTCATGTGTTCTGTTGGTAGTGCCGAAATAGAAAAGCCCTAATAGCCAACATATTACCGTACACATTTAAATAGTAAGCCTAATATTTAAATCGCTGGATTAGGTTGATAATAAATCTGAATGAATCGGTTTGTTAGTCTGAATGATAAAGTAGTGGTTTAAGTAGTGGTAAGGCTGCTGCAGGTTATTTCTCAGTGGAGTGTAACTGGTAAATGGGGAAGTTCACTGCCTCGTCTGTTTATTCGTTATTCAATTCTAATACGTGTTCATGTAACTGTCAGTGATTGTGTAGCAGTAGAATACCAGCTGTCGGCTTTGAAAAATTATGTTGAGCTGTGCTACAACTATTTTCAACCCCTACACAGAGGGACTTAAGCGTTATCACTCTTGGAGCAAGTAGGGTGTAGTCATGATCACTTCAAACTGCACCACTGAAGGTTATATTCTACATTCAAGAGTACTAAATGTTTATCCACATTTGATATAAATACATCGAGTTGGATATAAGGGTCAGTTCCACTGTTCCATATGAGTTCCACTCATATTTTAGCATGTAAACTGGGAAGGAAATACCTAGATAGTAAATAAAGCAGCAAGCTTTAATAATTACAGTCCTACAGAGTGTTGAAAATGTCAGAGATGCTCTGATATAATGACAGATATCCTACCAGATTACTACCAGATTGTCCAGAGCAATGACCCTGACTCTCAGAACTAGCGAACTCTCTGCAATTATATTGGCAAAAGTATGTGGACACCTGACCAATCACACCCACATGTGCTTGTTGAACATCCTGTTCCAGATTTAGTCCACATTAGTCACTATTATATCCTCCAGTCTTCTGAGAAGGCTTTCCACTAGATTTTAGAGCATAGCTGTGAGGATTTGGCCATTTAGCCACAAGAACATTATTGAGCTCAGGCACTAATGTGGGATGAGAAGGCCTGGCACAAAGTTGGCATTCCAGTTAATCCCAAAAGTGTTCAGTGGAATTGAGGTCAGGGCTCTGTGCAGGACAGTCGAGTTCTTTCACACCAACCATAGCAAATCATGTCAATATGGACTGCTTTGTGCACAGGGGCATTGTCATACTCAAACATGTTTGAGCCCCTTTGTTCCACTAAAGGGAAGTCTTAATGCTACACCAGACAAAGACATCCTATACAAGTGTGTGCTTCCAGCATCGTGGCAACAGACTGGGGAAGGATCACATATGGGTGTCCATGTACTTTTGGTCATGTAGTGTGGTTCTATTCAGCTGTTACAATAACCTACAAATTCCATTTTGCCATTAGACAGTTTGGAGGTGCAAATCTGCATTGAAATTGACCCTAAGATCATCTAGGATACAGGTTCCAAACCCTGGTTTGAGAGTAACCCCCTTTCCTGAACAGTTTAGGGGTACTAGCATAGGGGACTTTGCTGTAGGGTGATTCAGGCACAAGTAAACCTCAAACACGTACATACAAAATATCAAACTTTAAATATGGCCTGGGGTGCAAAAGCCTGAGACCACACTGAACATCTGGGATTTATTTAAGCTTTAAAAAAAAAAGTAAAATGAAGAAAGGAAATGTTCAGAACTCAATATTTCTAGGTTACTATTTAAAGTTGAACAAATTTATGATATTGACCACATTAACTAATATACACAAAATTTCTGTTAAAATAAGATTACCATGGATTTTTTTTTTCTAATATGGATCATCAGGTATTTTTTACCAAACATTTGGAGCCCATGCCAGCTGAAGCGCACACGTTAAAAACATGGAAAACACAAAATACAGAGAAATTCTAAAATACGTGTAGATGTGTATAAGGTTCTGATTTTCACTCAAGCTGTTGCTGATAATATTATAAATACAATTCAATACAATTTTTTTTGCATGTAATAAATGCAAGAAGCATTTTCACTAGTGATCTCAGCCGTTTGGACCCCACTCTATGTACTAAATAATATTTAATTTTCATAAAGAGCCACTAATGACCTGAGTTGTAATATTAAGTGTTTTAATTGGTGGAAATTTTTTTAAGAAATCTCCTGACTGGCCTGATTGTTTGCTGCAACTCATAATCTAACTACTGATTAGCTGATGGGTGTTATATTGTTCTGAATACGGAGCTGTGTTAATGGGCAGCAGGTCTATAGCACTGGATTTCACAGTGACTCACGGGGAAATAATGTGTTTTTTTAGAAACCCTGCTTCCCTAACGTTACAAAAGTGCAGGTTTGTGTTGAATTTACAAACGTGCATACAGTACCATTAGCGTGTCCGGATGGTTCTAAAGGGTTCTCACAGCTGGTAATATATACTTCTCTCTTTGTTGGCCCCGTAATTATTAATAGGGATTAATTACCATAATATACCAGTGCACTGGCAGCTACTTATGCCTGTGTGTGTTTTTTTTTGCATGTTTAATTAAATGATACTTTAGCTAGTGGGTTACTGAAACCCTGCCTTGAGACCTAATGCCTGTAAACACACACTCGCACACATACAACAACCCAAACAAACAAACAGGCACAAATACACTCAGGTGTTCCCTCTGAAACGCTATAGGCTTTATGTCTTCAAAATATGCCACACACACACACACACACATATACACACACATACATACACACACACAATCTGGAGATAAGCAGCACTCTGGTCCAGATGGTGCCTCCATGTGTCAACAGCTATGGGAGCTACTGTGTTACAGAAGACATCTGTTAGCGCAATGATGATGGTAGTGGTGCTGATTGGGAGGTGGGGGGGGTTGTTTTGTGTGTTTGTGAGCATGACTGACGCTCTGCTACACTCTAAAGGTGATTCAGTACCTGAATGAGGCAGTGTCGTTCATCATTAGGGTTGGCTTTTTGTGCGGCAGCGTGAGTACTCCCTTAACATTCAGCTCATTTGATTTATCCTTCTCCTGTTTGTTTAGCACTACTGTCTCGCTCCACACGTACTGTCCGTCCCACAGCTAGTGAATTGCTCACAGTAGGAGAACGTACTCCGTGTTTATGCATCTGCTCATACGCACGTGTCAGCCAGGAGACAAGGCCTGTGTGCATTTGCTACAATATGTGGATGATTTGATGTGTGATTGCTTCATGTGGTATTTGTTTCTTTTTTGTGTGAGGGGGGACAAAATTTGGTGTTGTGTAAGTGTCCTAGTTTCATATGTGCCGTTGTGTGACAGCTCAAGGTTTGTCTGCCGGCCAGCTTGTTAGTGTGGCGAGACTGGAGGGTCATGGCAGCATTTGATTGGCTGCCAGTCTGCTGATGCATTGTGCCAGGAACTGGACAGAGAAAGAGAAATAACAAATGAAACACACACACACACACACATGCGTGCACACAGACACACATTCACATATGTGTAGACAGGAAAGGGGAGATCATAGTAACTTCTGTCTGCTTTAACTCCAAAGCCTTTTATTTGGCGTCTGTTTCCGGCCACTGACAGAGACGCATATGTTAGCTGATTAATTAATTCACCATCATGGAATTATTCACAAATTTTGTCTGGAAATATATTTATTTGTGTGTTTGTTTGCCATCTATGAAATAAATTTAGCTACTTTTTTATTCTTTAACAAGGCCGCAGAATGAATTGTAATTAAAAAAAAATATTTGCTTATATAATTATTTAATAATATTAAATAATTCTTGAATTCTAATATTTAATTTATTTTAATCAATTATTTAAGCATTATTGACTGTAATACTGAGATAATTGGCATTAAGATATTATTTTTTGTTTAATAACAGCTCTGGTACATAAGCAGACACAAGCTTTTCATTCATACATTTAACTGCCTAAAGTGAGGGGTTAAATTGCATACTTAAAGTCCAATATGATATGCTGATATAAAATGGATCTGCAAAAGCTCTCTGTGATCAAAGTGGATTAAAACAGAATGTAATGTGAATCATTATTAGTAGTCCATGTTGCTTGCTTCTCCATGCAGATTTGCATGTAAGTCTGTTTGTGGCTTGCCTGTCTAGCATTGTGGTTAGTGGGAGGTGTGCCATTAGTGAGAGCAGGTAGTTGAGGAATATGCATCCACATGAAATTTTACAAAACTTCTGTAATACATTTTGTTCTTTTTTGTGCAAGACCTTCAACACAAGACCTAGGATTCCAAAGCTGTACTTTAGAGGAAATATTTCAGTCAGCAAAAAAAGGACATCAGCCACATCAGTCGAGGCTGATTTCACGCACCATGGATATAAATGTGTCCCAGAAGCATACGTGTCATTCGAGGACTGTTTGCTAGCAGCAAGCCAACAGTGTAATGTCTGCATCAAGGATGAACAAAGTCATAGTCCTGTTCCTAAATGGCCTTAAGGGTGAATAACAAGAAGCTCGTACATGTGATGCCTTTATCATGCCCACCATTAAGAGTAGTCCTGACCAGAATGCCCCTGTTTAAAAAAGGTGAGCTTCTAGGAACAATCCTGGAACAAGATACCAGCCTGATTAAGATGATTCCGGTTGTCTGAAGAAATCCTGAAATTAAATGTAATGTCATTAAGACTCAAAGTTTATGGTCCTAAAGTCGCAGTATTATCCTGTCTATTTATCTGTCAGCATCAACATTGAATCTAAAAGCTACACAATTTTTATCAGCATGGAGTCTATGAAATGTTTTATTTGCGGTAAACAAGGACATGCCAAACATGGTTGGTTGTGCTTGAAAGTGGCAAGGGGACTGAATCAACCTCCGCGCCCCAGGTGATTACTGAGCGCTGTGAAGACACCACATGAAACCGTGCACCCGTGAGTCACCAGCTCAGGAACAACCGCCAAGCAAAGCAGCTGCAATGGAGCTTCCTACAACCATGACCGATGACGCACAGATTAACGAGCCTGCAGCACCCGCTGAGAAGCCACTGCAGGCCAGAGACTCTACATGCACAACCAGCAAGGCAGGTGAAGTAGTTGAAGAACTCAGCAATAAATATGAGGACAAAAGTAGACGATGAAATCCAAGCAAGCCAACGTGATGCAGATGCAGAAAGCTCCTTACAGGAGCACCATGTGC
>JAOVYV010000024.1:17360372-17371421 GCA_025674545.1 Hassar affinis
CCCCACCTCCACCCTCCCGCGTCCCCCAGTCTCTCCTCACAAAGGCCTCACGTACAGTGCTGGGCACCTTTGGTTTGGCCAAAGAGGTGAGGCTGTGTTTTGCCCTGTTGGGTTGCGGTTGGGTTCGGAGATTTTGTGTGTGGGATCTCTCCTACCTTGCCCACTTTTGGGTTCCTCCCTTACCTTCTTCTTCAGCTTTTTTTTTAATGGCTGGTCTGTCTGTCTGTCAGTCTGTTTGTGGTGGGACACTTTTCACTCTCAGTGGTGAACTTTGTTTCTGTGTGGTCTGGGGATGCAGTGCTTCACTTTCCTCATTCAGATCCATGCTCTGAGCTTCTCAAACAATTGGTTCACCATTTTATTGGGTAATTATATAGGTACATATCAACTTTACTAATCAGTTAATGTGATGGGGTCTTTTGTAATCAGAAATCTGTTGGTCAGGTGGTGTTTTTTTTTACAGAACTTCTTTACAGATTCAACAATCTGACCAAAAATTCAGTATGGCATTTCTTACATAATGTTCTTGAAAAACGCCTGCTAATTATATGATTAAAGATTTCATTCATTACTTACCACATATGTGCAGTCACAAAATATCTTTCCATAGATAAAGAGCCATCTTTATTTTAATTTAAGTCCTGGATTATTTCAAAAGACTTAATACAGCTCATTTTTACATTCATTATACTGGGGTCTGTCCTACTACCATGAAATGGGAAATTTTTTATGATTTCTTTATGGACTTTAAAGGATATTTGCCATTTTCTCTCTCTGTGTCTGTCTCTGAGTCCCAGTGAATTTTACAGAATAAAATAAACATGCGTTTGCATGCACTTTTTCTACATTGTACTCAGTCTTAATCTTAGCAAGAGGTTTTGCAGACACAGCAATTTTGTACTGAAAACCTCTAATCTCTGTCACTGTGGCAGTCTTGCCTGTGTTTGTCTTGTTTCATTTTGTTTCTCACATGTTATGAGGCTAGATCTGGTACAGGCCTTATGCTTCGTTCCCTCCCTGTATGGTGGCCATGCGTTGTTTTTGTGTACCCCGACTGTGTTTGGGGCTGCCGTTGCCCCGTGGCCCAGGCTCTGGAGTATGTGGCACTCTCACCAGTGCGCTTGGCCTCTGCCCAGTCCCTAATGGGATTAAAGGAGGGAGAAAGAAAGACGGCGAGACAAGGGGAGAGGAGCAGGCAATTGTGGGGGGATGAGCGAAGCAGGGCATTGGCTGCTCTCGTCTGGGGGAGCTGGGCGCTTGGCAGGCTTACTCGGGCAGCTGGAGGGACTGTTGGGATGGGCACAGGGAGGCTGGCACGCCGTGAGATGAGGGCGAGAGTTCATCCCAGTCATACCAATCAAGATGAAGAAAGACCCACCATTAGCGTAAAGAAAGGAATAGCATGGTTTAATTTTCACTTCCCTGAAAGAGTGCTATGTTTCTCCTTAATATGGAAAAATTATAAAAGATTACAAATTACAAATCATCTTCGACTCTGTAGAAACTTTCAGTGTCAGCTGTTGAACTTTCTACTGTTAGCTGAACTATCAGTATGAATATGGTGTATGCAATTGTGAATGTGTGCATGTATGTAGTACCACCACCTCTCACTACATTGTCATCTATGTATCCATTTGTATCACACGTCACTCGTGCATTTGTGGAGTCAGAGGGTTTTCCACATTTATTTCAATTAGCAAGTAAGTCACTGTATGCCCAACACTAATTCTCTGTCTTCTGTCTTTCTGTATGTTTCTCTGCAGGGAGCCCCCGTGCCTCAGCCTCATCTCTGCACTTTCCCTCTCCCTCCATCATCCAGCAGTCGAGCCCTTACTTCACTCACCCCACCATCCGCTACCACCACCACCCGGGGCAGGACCCACTCAAAGAGTTTGTGCAGTTTGTGTGTGCTGATGGACCAGGCCAAGCTGGAGGTCAGGTAAGACGCAAACAAACCCGCCATACGCAAATGAGTTTGTCAGATAAGTAGATAATATGATGACAGCCATACTTTTTAAAAATTATTTGTAGGATAAATTTGCGTTGAAGGAGAAATCTTACAGATTAATAGCTGTTCCAGTTCTCTGGGCCAGTTTCCTGTTTTCCTCTGTAATTTAACTCACTAGTAGATTAATCATTAAGAGAAGCTTGAAAGTAAAATAATGTAATGTTTACTTTTAAAAAAAACTTTACTGGAGAGGTGGTGACCAAAAAGTTAAAGGTATATATTTAAAGCCAGTTTAATGTATTAACACCCAGTGAAATTTACTCTCAATGAAAATGACTAACATGGCTCCATACAAAGAATTATTTTCCTGCATCTTGATATAAATAGTTAAAAACATATGGAATTGTTATTCAGTAATTACATTTTTTAATATTTTGGAATATATATATATATTTTTTTTAGATTTTTTTAAAATGATCTAGTTATTATCTAACTGGTTTTCGGTGTTGAACACCACCAGTAAGTTTTCTTCCTATTAAAGATATCAATTTGTCAAAGAAACTGAAACAGCAATCAGTTTGTATTGCACTTTAATACTTCACCCCTTTTTGAAGCATTTTATAATATTCATAAATTACTGTTTCTGCTTTATGAATGTACATTTAATTGGGTTAAAGACAAGGCCAGCATTTTAATAACACTACGAGAGCATCCTGTCTTGTCTTCTCATGGGGTTTTGTCCGGTGTGCAAACTAAGATTAAAAGGCAAGCCTTTAAACCTCACTCTCTTCTTGTTGTGTGCCATGTGCTTTTCTCAACGCTTTGTACATTTCTTTCTTAGTTTCTTCAATAAATCCTCATCTGCACCTCAATCAGCAGCAGATTCCATATATTTCATTCCAACATTTATTCCTCCTTCTGTTCCGCTTTTTTTCCCCCATTTGCTTTGATGTTGTGCAGTTAGTATTTTCTTTCTTGCCTATTTGAGTTGATTTCATGCTTATGGATCTCATCCTCCTTGTGCCACTGTTTTGTGTTGAAAAGCCCTCCATTTCGGTCGCTCCTTCACTGCTCCAGTGTCCGTGCCTGTGGTGAATCTATGATTTAAACACACACAGACATAAACAAACATAAAAGCCTCCATACCCAAAGTCGATGCACATTCGCCATCCTTTTGGTTGTTCCCCCTTTTTCAACACCTCACCACCTTCAGCCACGCCTATCCCACATCTTTGTTTGGAAAGAGCCAGCGTTGTCTTGCCGTTTGGTCTTTGGTCTTGTCGTCTTATGGGGTGTCGGACGGCATCCACGCTCCTCACCCTGTGTGTGTTGTCTGCAGCCGAACGGGAGCGGCCAGAGCAAAATGCCCGGCTCCTTCTTGCTGCCTCCGCCACCCCCTGTGGCGCGTCCAGTGCCCCTCCCCATGCCAGACTCTAAACCCAGCAGCATGCCCCTTGATGGCGGACTCACCTCACCCGCATCTCCGTGTAAGTGATCCCCTCCCCGCCATTCTCAATAAACCCCAGGACCGAATTTGGACCATCCAATCAGTGACCCCAAAATAACCCATAAGAAAAGCCCAAAGGTCGTCCAACACACCATGTCTCTATTTCTTTCAACTCTTACTGTGGTCCAGTGCATCTTTAATTAGCGTTTCATACTCTACACTAACATAACCTTCATGGTAATATTGGATGACTATAGCTAGAAGCTCATCCCACTCCCTGACGTCTTGTTAACACAAATCGTTGTACACAATATGGCTTCACATTGGTTCTCAATGCTTCAATTAGTTCAACCCAACAAAGGTCAAAACACACCTCAAGTTTTATTCCTCCAGCACAACTGCATCATAGCTGCTCTGTGGTGGTCTGGTTTTTATCTGTCCCAGGCAGCTATTTATAACAGTGTTACATACAGATACAATCAATGAAGGGTACAAATTTAGGGCAGTTAATGTGGACTCAAACCTTCTTCATTTGCCTTTACTCTCCCATCTCAATCACACAGATCGGTGAACCAAAGAACCCATCTATTGCACTTTTGACTTTTACGTTGGCTTGCTTTGAGTTCCATTTGGTTGAGTTTTAGCCGCGGATTAGTTTGCTGTTTTGGGATTGTGGAGATGTGATCGGCCAACTCCAGTGCTGATCCAAGGTCAGTGGTGAAATACTTCATGCTATAGTATTTTTAACTAGTCCAAGAATAACAGCTGATCTTTGATCAGTACAGCAGGGCTGTTCTAAAGGAGGCATATGGGGGCATGATGGTATTGGCATCTTCACATTGATAACCCACCACAGAGGGGGCACTGGACGGAGCACTTTTGTCTTATTTATGTTTCGTTTTTGTGTTTCTTACTTTTTGTTCATAACTCCTGTTTCTATTTTATTGTTGTCGGCGTCCTGAAGTCTGTCATCTGTTTTTACATCTAACTAACCCTTAACAATGCTTTCGGTTACCTATTTACAAACCTGTAGCTACATACATGAAGTTCTGATAATATCCTTAAAGGTGCATCTCACTGGATACCTGCTCTTTTGTGTAAACTTTGTCCACTTCGCAAGCTTGCATGTCAACTGATGTCAACTCGATTTTATTCAAACGTACTGAAAATGGACAGACTCCCCAACTTTGCGTCTTTTGTCATTGGTTGGACACTTGTACAGTGGGATATGCCTTTAAATAACCCAGACCAAATACGGGTTCCTTTGGGGCATGTATTCATGTTTCAGCTCTGTTGAAAATGACCATTAAAAAATATACTAACTGAGCTACAATTTAGCAGAAGCTTGGTTGCATGTTTCACATATTTTGCACCTAAATAAAAAATAAATGTTTCTAACATATTTATGCCTGTTAGAAATTAGCTAGACTCATTCACGAGTATTTGCTTCATTCGGACACTCTGATTTCTCTGTTAAAGAACCATTTTGTGCTATGGAGTCCATCAATTTCAAACTGCCCTAAATTTGATACCGACCTTCACATGCCTACTGAGATTCTTTTTTTATATCTACATGTACAAACGTATTATCTGTCTAATGTCATCTACTATGATAGTATAGCTGCTACAGTAGGTGATATTATTATCCTGATTCATACAGAAATTAAAAAGATTCATGAAAAGAGTCAACTCCCCCTCCCAAGAAAATACAAATGATCATCTGTGAAAGGAAAAAATCAATAAAGGCTGATTTGTTTCTCTCTTCCTCTAGCATACTCCACGCCAGGCTCCACAACTCCCAACAGGTTTGTCAGCATCGGATCACGGGACAACAACTTTCTAAATATCCCCCAGCAGACACAAGTTAGTACAAAAGCATGTAACATTTCTCTTGTTTTAAGAATGTGAATGTAGAAAATTACAAATGTGTACAGCAGGGTGCCAGTGTACTAGTACTAATTACCTAGATTACCTACAGTCTGATCTCGGTACACTGTGTGTGTCAGTGTGGTCTCTCCATTGCTTCTCTTTGCTCTTTGTTTCTCTCACTTGCTCTCCCACATACAATAACGAGTGCGGTATGTTTATCTGGCCCATCTGGAGCAGTTCTCAGTGGGAGAGGAGCAGTGGAGGTTGATTTGAGCGTTACGAGTGGGCAGCCTCCTCCATAAGCCGCTGCACTTTACTCATTACTGTGTAAACCACACCCGCCTCGGGCCGGCTCCACAACACATGGCAACCATCTGAAGCTCTGCAGCTCCATCTCTCCAACACTCTGCTCTCACTCACTCCGTCTCTCCCACTGTTAGCTTTCCTTTCACTTTTCAGTCCACCCCATTAACCCCTTTTTTGGCTGATCCAGTCTTCTGGGTAGGTCTTTCATGCACTGGCTGTTTTTTCAGCTGACTTGAACTGGGGTTTAAAAAAAAAGAAAGAAAGAAAGAAAACCAGAAATTAACACAGAAAAATACACTTGCTTGCTTGACATAGTAGAATAGTATAAAAAAAGTCAGTCAAATTCCTGCACAAAGACTCAGTGTTAAAAGACTTCCTGGAGTAACTTAACTCCATGTTGTGAGCTGAAAATTGGGTTCGAGGAGCTCCCTTGTGGCCAAACAAGAGGCCTGCATTCAGGCTGTCCCAAGAAAAAAATGTGAAAGAAGAGAGAGGGTGAGAGTTTCAGCATGACCCCGCAAACTGAGAAGCCACGTCCTGACTGTCTGGTTACCCGCAGCAACCAGACATGATGTCATAGCCAGTTGAACTTGAACTTGAGAGGTGGCAAGTGGAGGGGGTCAAAGTCAAAAGAGGGGGCTAAGAAAAAGGGTGCGAACTCCTGCCAAGGATTACACAGAACGCGAGAGAGGCGAGAGAGGGAGGAGCAGAGCACACTGGGGAAGAGTCGAGGCGATACCCAGAGCTGGGGGAGGAGGAAGGAGTGTTTGTGATGGGATGGCCTTTGTGTGTTTGGCTGTTTGGGGAGACTCAAGCAAAACACAAGCCACTCCCCTGGAGGCAAAGTGCTTCCAAGACTTGACTTCCAGAATGTTCTCAAGCCACTTCAGCTCGCTGTTACATGCCGGCCTGGAGAAACCAAATCTCACACTGCTGCTCATAGCCACTCAGCGGTCATGCACAATACCTACAGCCTGAAAGTTTTGCCATGATTTTAGTCACTTTGTGAAGCTTGACTCACTTTTTAAAGCTTGACTTTTCCTTACAATGTGCACCGTGGCAGTTTCATCTATTGAAGTTTGTATGTGGATTCCTAAGGGTCAGATTATATGTATCTGCTCCAGCAGGCAGTTAAATGGTTTTGATGTAGAGGTAAACCACAATGATCATGCTGTTGAGGCAAGAAGTTCAAAGCTCTTCACACTCCACTCCTCGAAAGGCGGACAGGGCCAGGGTGGGGAGAGACAGTCCAATTTGTTTAGCAAGACAAGCAGGACATCTAGTGGACAAACTCAAAGGTTCAGCACAGAATGTTAGCGAGGCTGCTGTTTCAAAAGTGTTTTTTTTTTAATATGTCTTCTAAAAACCTGTTTTCTCTTTTTTGTTTCAGTCTTGGTTCCTCTGACAAACCCTGCCTGCCAACAAGCAATTAAAATCCTGTCACTACAATCTGGAATCTTGAATCAGGAAACAACAACAACAACAAAAAAAAACTAAAATCCCACCTAAAATTGCCCTCTGACCCTGTTGCCCCAAAAGAAGAACAAAGGAAACCAGCAAATCTTCTTATCATTTGGAATGATCTGATCATGTCGACTTTTCGGCAATGACCCCCTCCCCCTTTTTTAATGAGAGGATCATGTGACATTTTGAAGGAGGACATGGAGTCTCTCAAAAACCACAGAAATGACAACAACGAAAAAGCAGAAACACAAAAGAACAACCCGAAGAGGAAAAAAAAGAATCTGTTACTTATATTGTGCAATGGCTGGGGACATCAACAATGGTGAGGTTGTAATAATAATAAAAAAAAAAGCAAGCATAGTTTTAGAAACTATTGGGACTTCAAATAATCAAGATGTTAAGCATCCTGACATCTAGCATGGAGTTGAAGCTAAAGCCAGCTAATCGTCCCTTCTGACACCACTTGTAGCTCGGTGTAGAAACTGGTCTAGATATGCCCACTCCTTTGACAGCCAGCTTAACAAGAATTACTAATCAGAAACACAATCAAGCAAAATAAAGCCTAAAATATTGCACTAGAAAAAGGAAAGTATAGAAAATGAAACACTACTCTCATGTCCGCTAGTGAAAATAGATAGGTAGGAAAAAATGTTTGCACACAATCTTTTGAGGTAAACGTGAACGTGGACATTACACACTAAAGTTAATGTTGGATGTCAACAAGTCGAAAGTCATAGAGGACAGTCTCATTTTAGGCTGATGTAGGAAAACATGCTATGATTTAGAAAAAAAACTACCTGTGGAGTCTGTCCAATCAACAAGAATCAAATTCAGGCCTTATACTCGCCCTTAGTGCCAATTAAATGCCGACTGTAATCCCTTTGGGTAATGCCAGCCCTAACACACATATACATAAATACACACACGCTTAATTTTACTGCCATGTCTCTGAGCTGGTTACCTAGAAATGGACACATTTTTAAAAGGGAGTTAGATGTTAGATGTCTTTCTTTGCCTTACATTCCAAATCAGAAACCATTACAATGCCTTACCGCTTCTAGAGACATTCTAGGACATCCGTTTATATAAAATTTATTATGTTATTCTTAGGTATATTGAAGTGCAGGCAGCGTCCCACAAAAGAAAAGTGTTCATCCTATGATCAGGAGTTCAAATCCCCAAGAATGCCACAGCCATCCATGGCCAGGGTTCCAAGAGAGCAATACTGGCCTTGCTCTCTGGGCTGGAGTGATGGTCCTCTGCCCTGTGGTGTAGCACGAGCAGCATTTCAATTTAGATATGTTGTCTTGGAAGAAGTGTGTGATATGAAGCCTTCACCAATTCTGGATGGTAGCTGTTGATTGACAGGGAAAGCTCACCAGTACATGGGAATTGGCAAATAATGAAACTGGGGGAAAATCCAGCCTCCTCCAACCCTCAACCTCTCCACCCTCTCCCAAAAGCAAAAGTCATGAACGTTAAAGTTTCGTTTCTTTCCCGCATTTGTGACTGGAACCAGGTGTGACATCTAAATTTGTTCATTGTTTAAAGTGTAATACTTATCATTACTGATAAACTGCCTACTTGCGCAGGTCTGACTGACATTGTAAGCAGCCAATCACATCAACTGTGTAAAACACAACTTTGTCATAATGTGATGCTGTTTCTTTAGCTATATCATGCCCTGAAAATCTCATGGTGACATGCTGCTCAAACAGAGCCGCTGTGCTTTAGCATGTACACAGAAAAGCAACTTCGATTCAAGCTTCTGAAGGTTGTGACCAGAGACGTGTACAAAACATAGCCGTTCTGTCAATGGGTGGCCCGTCAGAGGCTTTAACTGCGTCGAACACCTGGTTCCTTTCACTGCCATTGCGAACAGTTAGGATTTGTTAATTATGTACAATTACGTGTTTCTCAAGAATGATGAGTTTTTCATCAAACCCACTGGAAAGACTCCAGTTTAATGGCTGGTGGAGACACCCATACTGTTTACTCTCCCAGACAGCTGTGTTCCAAGTCCACACTATGGAGCAAAAGAGTGGAGGAGAGGGGTATGTAAGGGCCATTTAGATCAGACATTGCTTCATCTGCTATGTTTACATCCAGTTTAGTGATTCACAACATTTATTAAAGGCAGAAAGCTCAGAGCATGGCCTCAAACACACACGCACACACACACACAGATACACAAGTGCACACTTTCCACACCTTCCACTGACTGATATAAAGGGAAGCCTTGGTTTAACATAGGGCAATCCTGATCTGCCTTTACATAGTCATGCTGAAATTGCCATAAACAAGCTTGTTTTAAACATCGATTTCATTTTTAGCCGCATTATTCAAAATCACTGAACTCACAAAATAACTGGACTGCCTGATTCTGTGTCTCACTGCAGGGAAGCGTGCTTGCCGAAAGGCGGCCACGTCATCAGCGTAGTAGAGGACTAGCATTGCTAAATGAGAATTAATGACGGCGATGGACTTTTCTTTTCTAATCAATGGAAGTGCCTCTGTATTCCCATTATGCAATTTGTTAAACATGAATTCAGGTTATTTTCTCACATATAAGCTATAGAGGAAGAAAATTTTATGTCTGGAGCAACACGAGTGGCAAGTGACAGCTCACTAATTACAGACATCTTTATATATACAGGAGATATCCATATATATTTATATAAACATTTTTTGTTTGCGTAATAAGCTCAGTGGCAGTCTAGTTATTTTCTGAAGTATGGCAGCATTACGGTTACTAAATGAGTTGTTTTTCAGTAGTACCAGTACTCAAAACCCGGTTATACACTCAACATAGGAAAAGCCCAACAAGCAACGTCCCTGGAAAATGAACGAAACGGAAAAAAAATAAATAGAAATGTACTTCTATAGTTAACAGTATCAGTAGTGTCGAGGAGAAAGATGTGGCTTTTGAGTTCTTTTGTGTTTGGATGGGAAGTGTTTGTAATTGAAAAAAATAATGTATGTTGATTGAGCCATGTGCAATGCCTTGGGTAGAGAAATGTGTTTGTCTGTTAGATTGTTAGAGGGTGTGATAGAAGAGGGGTTAAAAAAAATATCCTTCTGTTATTGTTTCAAGTCCAAAAGGTCCGGGACTCTAAACTACAGGGCGGAGAGAAAAAAAAAAGTTCTTTGTAAGTTTTGGGAGTTTTTTAAATCTTTCTTTCTTTTTTTTAATAGCCTTTTTTCCTTTTTTAATGTTTATTTGTAATGATTTGTTCTCAAAATTTTGGGAGGGCTGAAGAAACAGTTTTGCAACACATCAAAAAAAATATATATATCACTAAATGAAACTGGTGCTTTTTATGGAATACAGTACGTTCAGACTCTATTATACATAAATAAAAAAAAAAACAAGTTAGTGTTATCATAACGCAAAAAAATTTAGGAAAAACATGCATACTCTATTTCTTGTTTAGAATTTAGTAAAGGGGGAGGGGTTCATTTTAGTCAAAATTTTTGCATTTTTCTCCCAGCAGAGGGTTTTAAGCACAGAGGGTTGATCAATTCCAAAACATTGACGAATACACACACAAGTCCGGGAAGAAAAATCGTAAAACGGAATTATTGTTTACAACAGAAACAGAAGGAATTGCACTATGTATTTGGCAGCCATATTTACACAGTCAATTCTATTCAAGACTTTATCCTATGAGAAGCTGGTGCATTGTTGGCTTTTGTACATAGAGATTTCAAACAGATCGAAACCGATCAACAAGATCTTCCCTTTTCTCGGGAGATGCTTCTGATCAACTCGATCGCCCTTGAAAATTTGTCAACACGTCAGAAATGAGACCTTTTCGTTGGTAGCTGTTGTTTTTTTAATTTCTTTTTATTATTATTATTATTAGACTCCCGTCCTATTATAAATACTTTTCATAAGCTGACCTGAATATTATTTACGTAAACAGAGCTGAAAATGTTACAAAGTGAACCCCACCCCCTCTCCTAAACCAACACCCCCACCCCCCTCCCGGTCCCAATGTAAATTACTCTAAAC
>JAOVYV010000024.1:17426015-17436066 GCA_025674545.1 Hassar affinis
ACATGCAAACTCCACACAGAAATTTCCCAGGTCGCCCCACCCAGGGATTGAACCCGGGTCCTTCTTGCTGTGAGGCGGCAGCGCTATCCACTGCACCACCGTGCCGCCCTCATCCCAAGCCTGAACACTAATTAACATCTAACAAAGTCATAAATGCTCATTTGTCTTCTGTTTTTAATTCTCATGTTTTTATCCAGAGAGCTGCTTTTATTTTAATGATTTAATTATTTATCTCTGTTGTAATAAAGTTTATGGAGAAAACATTTGTGATTTATGAGTATGACATACTGTCTATAGTATATCCTATATGTAAATATCCAAAAACATGCTCATAAATATATGGTTGTTATATATAAGTATGTAGTACTGTATATACATTTTAAAAACAAGTAAATGAAAAACTATGGCAGTAAAAAAACTATAACGTTTAATAAGTGTAATCGTTAAATGTATAGATATGTAATTAATATTTAAATAATATATTTTCCATGTCATATTACCATTTATATATATTAAATAAACAAACAAATAGCTTGTATTTACAAGGAATTAGTGAGGCATACTGCTCACCCTCACCTCAGGAGAAACCACAGGGATGCTTCCCCATTACAGTGTGTGAGCTCTCCTCTGACAGTCACCTGAAAGCCTCTGAAGGGAGAAGGAAATGTGTGCGCTGCAAGAAGAAAACGATGTTCAAGTGCAGATCTTGCAATGTGTCTCTCTGCATTGTTGTGGATCGGCTGTGCTTTACAGAGTGGCATGAGAAGAAGGGCAGCTAGGCACACAGACTATTTTTAGTTCCTGAGTTTGCTGTAGTTCTTTTTGCCTCCTAAAATCCAACAGCACATTGTAGGTGTAGTGGTCTGGCTCTGATATGGACAGTTTTATATCCTCACTCTGTTGTTCAGTGTGTAGTGTTGGAGAGGTTTGGGAACCTTTTGCCATTATGGACAGGTTGATGAGCCATCATGTTGGTTTCCTTGAAAGGAATATTAGTATTATTATGAAATGGACTTGCATTTGATTTGCACATGACTGATCTTTGATGCCCAGCATTTAAAGAAAAATAAAAGTTGTTTTGGGTGATATTGTTTCTGTATACCGAGCTGTGAAATGTACTGAATGTCTGGTCCTGAAGTGTGTGAAGTTTAAGCCCACAGTTAGACGGATGGATGGATTCAACTTTGTCATTGCTGAGTATGCGTACATGTTCATAGATGATAATTAAGTCTATATACGTATGTAAATAAGTGAACTTAGTGTGTCATAAAGCAATACTACTACTAATAAGGTACTCGTGTATACAGTACTATGCAAAAATCTTAGGCGCTCTATTCTTTTTAGGTACAAATACTGTTATTGATATTCTGCAAAAATATATATATATATTAATTTTACTTTTCCAACAAAAAATTCAACGTTTGTACACAAAAATGTTTGTGTATCAGTAAAGAAAGCAGCACATTACATAACAAACAACTTTTCAGACAATAAGCCTAATGAAGGTTGCTGGGTTTTACAAAAAAAGAAGTAAGTGTGACAGTTAAAGTCTCCAGAAGAGCTGCGGCAGATTCTCCAAGACGCTCAGTAAAACTCACCAGCTAATTACTGTACAGTATGATGCAGAAGTCTTAGACACATGCAAAGACTCACTGTAAAGCAAATATGCCTTCGAAAACAATGAAGCTGTTTCTACATAAACGAAAACACTATAAAGTGCAGTAAACAGTACTACACTTAAGGTAGTCAATATTTGATGTGCCTTTTTTATAAACACTGTTCCCAGGTACAATGTACAAGTGTGCAGTTTTATAAGGAAATTAGCTTTTACTGAGCGTATTGGGAGATGGCAGGCAGAAGGCAGTTGTCCAAAGAAGGGCTGGAGAGCGGTACAATAATGAGTGTCTGCAGGCAACAGTGAAGCATGGTGGAGGTTCATGCAAATGGAGTTGGAGATTTGGTCAGGATTAATGGTGTCCTCAATGCTGAGAAATACAGGCAGATACTTATCCATCATGCAATACCATCAGGGAGGTGTATGATTGGCCCTAAATTTATTCTGCAGCAGGACAACGACCCCAAACATACATCCGATATCATTAAGAACTAACTTCAGCGTCAAGAACAAGAAGTCCTTGAAGTGATGATATGATCTCAACATCATTGAGTCTGTTTAGGATTACATGAAAAGGGATTACATGAAAAGACTGAAGGATTTGAGGAAGCCTACATTCACAGAAGAGCTGTGGTTAGTTCTCCAAGATGTTTGGAACAACCTACCAGCCGAGTTACTTCAAAAACTGTGTGCAAGTGTACCTAGAAGAACTGATGCTGTTTTGAAGGCAAGGGGTGGTCACACCAAATACTGATTTAATTTAGATTTTTCTGTTCATTCACTGCATTTTGTTACTTGATTAAAATAAACTATTAACACTTCCATTTTTGGAAGCATTCTTAGTTTTTTCACAACTGCCTAAAACCTTTGCACAGTACTGTATGTGGGAAAGGGTTTTTCTGGTCATGTGAGACCAAAATATAGCTTTCTGATCAATCTTCAAAGCGCTACGTTCAGTGTAAATCTAACGCTGCCAATGCCTGAAGAAACACCGTCTTAGTAGTGAAATATGGCAATGGAAACTTCATATATGGACTTTTGTCTAATTTTGTTTGTGATTTTTAGACCTAGCTGAAATGTCACATGCTTTTGTGACCTTGAACATCCCATGACTAAAACACACCCACACCCGTGCAGGTGTATTCCGCCAATCATGTTTTGTACAGGGCTACACGGTGGCTCGGTGGGGTCCCGGGTTCGATCCCCGGGTGGGGAGGTCTGGCTCCTTTCTGTGTGGAGTCTGCATGTCCTTCCTGTGTTCGCATGGGTTTACTCCGGGTTCTCCGGTTTCCTCCTACAGTCCAAAGACATGCACGTTAGGTTGATTGGTGTCTCTAAAGTGGCCCTAGTGTGCCTTGTGCCCTATGCTCCCGGCTAGGCACCGGCTCTCCCGTGACCCTGAAAAGGAATAAGTGGTCAAGAAAATGAATGAATGATGCTTTGTACATCTTTTGTGTCCGAGGTTATCGTGCAGCTTAACACAAGACCTCACAAAGGCCTCACTCCATTCCTCTACTCATTTTTTTCTAACAGTTTTTGCGATTAATGCTAAATCAGCGCCCTCTGCTGGCCCCCAACTTGAGAATTTGCTGCTCTTCTGTGTGCAGAGAGCCCTATATAATCTGCTTTTTTACAATAAACCAGATCAATTTGGAATTGACATCTTGCATGTGTCATTCTTTTGGTCTCACACTGATCAAATGTTTTTTTCCGTGACAGTTACATCATGATGTGAGGATATTTCTCATCAGCAGGAACTGGGAAACTTTAGTATTGAAGTAAGAATGAATGGCTATAAATTCTACACAACATTGCATGAAAACCTGTTGCAGTCTGTTGCAAACCTCCGGGGACAATTATCCAAGGTAGAATTTTAAAGCAATGCCGGAGTGGCTCAAAAACAGTAAAGTGAATATTCTAGATCAAAATCCTACCAGGAATCTGTGGTACTCCATTCCGGGACTGCCATGCTGTCAAACTTTATGCAGTATATAAATTGTACCCAGAAGAATGAGGGGAAAACACTGCAGCACAATGTAGAAAACTGGTACTGTCTCACTTCAGAAGGGTGTTATTGCAGCAAAGGGGTTCTGTATTAATGTATGTGGGTTGAGTACTTGTGCAATAAGTAATACTTTCAATTTCATTCATTCATTTTCTTAACTGCTAGGCAGTCCATCATAGGGCACACACACACGGGCCACTTTAGAGACACCAATCAACCTAACGTGGACTATGGGAGGAAACCGGAGTACCCGGAGTAAACCCACATGGACACTGGGAGGACCCAGACCACCCCCCCTCCGGGGATCGAACCCGGGACCTTTTTGCTGTGAGGCGACAGTGCTACCCATCGAGCCACCGTGTCTCCCATACTTTCAATTTATTTAGGATTAACATTAGAAGACAATGAACTCTTAGGAATATACTACAACATAAGTGTAAGTACTGATTGGGAAAATATATGCAAGGATCTTTTGTAAACCAGAACATGCTGATGACTTTCAGACAATTTTTCAAGCCACTGTACATTTACAGAATGTATTACAGAAGTATCTGTTGAACAACATATCCTCGTGCTAGTTCAAATATGCTAAGGTCTAATAAAGCCTGTGGATGAAATCATGTTACGTAAGAGTTCAGGAGAGAATTGGTACAGCAGAGAAAGCTATTAAAAATTTCAATAAAGTGATATGAACAACACAAACATATGAATATGTTGCCTTTATTCATATGTACATATAATAGACATGGTCCTGTACTGTCACAGTAGCACACAAGTCTTCTTGTCCTTGAATGGGTTGGATGAAGCAGCGATGCCTGTGAGCAGCGGATCTCCACGCCGGTGCTCCTGACAGTACTGCACCAGCTGAGCAGCTGCCGCTGAGATCTGACACACACACGCACACACTTAACATCAACTGTTAAAAAAATACACAATTCACAATTTCACAAATTCAGTGCATTTCCTAAAAAAAGCAGGTGGCTGCTGAGGAGGTAAACGATTAGCATTTATACACTCGTTCTCGATTAACCTCTTCATTAACCTGGTTAGGGTTGCTATGGATCCAGAGGTACGCTGTGCACGAGAAAGGAATGAACCCCGTATGGGACGCCATGGGGGAGGGGGGGGTGCAGGCCAATGTGCACCCATACATTAATTCCCATCTAGGGGCAATTTAGTGTAATCCACCTATACGCATGTTTTTGGAGGTGGAGGAAACCACGGATGAGAACAGAGAGGACATGTGAAACTCCACACAGACACCCAACCAAGCTAAGGATCACAGCTCAGCACTGTGCCTCCATGCTGCCCTAAATTAGTTCAAACATCTAAGGAATATACAATATATGGATCACTTCAGACATTAGACTGATGCAGGATATAGAAACCTACAGCTGTTTATTGCATTAAATAAATGAAAATTTGAATGTAACTTTTTAATTAAGCTCCTCGATGTTTAAAGCAGAGTTTATGTTATTATTATTTAAATAAACACTATACATGTCTATTAAAAAAAGATCGTATTTGTAATAAATTCTCACCTTGATCCTTTCCACGTTGGCCTCCAGTCTCAGCTGCTCCACAGCTTTTCTAGCTTGAAGCACAGTGTTACTGCTGTACACTTTTCCAGCCTCCATCTCACAGCCACAACCTGCAGCATGAGACTGATCGCGTCTCTGTTTGATACTGCTCTGGGCTGCTCAGTTTATTCTGCAATGATTTCAACGCTTCTCTTGTCAGACTCCACCTTGTGCATTCAGAGATGCTGAAGGTAGCACCACCAAGGTTGTGCAGTCCTGTGATCTCTCGTCCTGGCTATTTAACTATTTAATCTTGGACTGTCGACTCTGGGTGTGCTCGTCGTGCGGTCACTTCAAAGCATCTTGTGATGTGGCCAAGTTGAAAGGTCGCGCATGCAGGTGTAGAAATGTCACACCAAACATCACACACCCTCAGAAAAGAAAATCCCTACAGGGGCAGAATGAAATATTCTGCTAACATGCTGCTTAATGGATCAGATGTATGGTTTTGAAGGAAGAAAAAAAAAACATTTAGCTCTATTATAAATGGATCATAGTGTAGCAGTTGTAGTCCATACATAAGGTTAGAGGGAGTGAGCATTATTAAACTTATCGTTTAAAGTACATGCCTGTATTCATTTGTACATACAATAGCTAAGAGCCAGCAGTGGTGGGATTCAAGCCAGCAGTTGGCCAACACCTAAAACCACTACTGTTTCTCATGATGCACAGATGTTGGTGATCCTTTATATAACTAAAGAATGACTGGTGGCATTGTAGGCATGGTTGTGTAATCCAGCATGTACATGCTTACTAGTCTAAAAATGAAAACAATCCAATCCCATTCAAAATGGGTATGTTACAGAAATCATATTATATTAAAACATTTGTTTATTTATTTTCCAGTAAAGGCTTTATCGTGGTCAGGGTTTTGAAGCATGCACACATCGTTCCCATATACTGGCAATTTTTAACAAAGCCAGTTTGCCTACTGGCAAACTTTTTAAATAGAAACAGGAAGAACATTTAAAAGTCTGTGGAGACAGTAGCCTAAGCTCAGAATGAAAATATATCAAATGGTTTAAAAAAGACAGAGTTTAAAAGCTGCAGGCTCCCTGTGATAATGACTTTTATTATGGCAAATTCTGCATTTTGCTTGGGGCGGCACGGTGGCGCAGTGGGTAGTGCTGTTCCCGGGTTCGATCCCCGGGTGGGGCGACCTGGGAAATTTCTGTGTGGAGTTTGCATGTTTTCCCCGTGTTCGCGGGTGTTTCCTCTGGGTACTCCAGTTTCCTCCCACAGTCCAAAGACATGCAGGTAGGTGAATTGGTGATGGGAAAATTGCCGGCTGGGCACCGGCTCCCCCGTGACCCCTTAACTGGGAATAAGCGGTACAGAAAATGACTGACTGACTGACTGCATTTTGCTTGGGCTAGGGGAGGAAATTTGTCAAAGTTTTGTCATTGTGGGCATATTACTGCCTCCCACCCAGCACTCCCAGGACAGGCTGTGATTGTGTGCATTGCCCTGTTATTATCTTAGTGGTAAGCAGATCTTCACAATAGGCAAGGAGTTCCAATTATCCAGGTGAGTCATGTACTACTATGTTGTTTCATTTTCTTTATGTGTTTGAACTGATATTGGAATGCAGAAATGGGAACAATAAAAGTTTGGGTCAGTTAGAGGTGCTTTTATACATGTACACTGACATTTATGGCATTAGGCAGACACACATATTCGGATTACAAGAGTGCTTCGAAGTCTCTATCAATATAAATACATCTAGATACTTGTTTACTAGGTCACAGACTAATAGTACAAACCCCAGTTCCAGAAAAGTTGGGACACAATTGCTGCTTGCTGATTGACAGTCCATGGTCGCTGTTGTCTGATTCTCTGCTTCATGATATGCCGTACATTTTCAGTAGGAGACAGATCTGGACTGCAGGCAGGCCAGTAAAGCCACACTGTTGTAACTCATGCAGAATGAGTCCTGGCATTATCCTGCTGAAATCGACATGATGTTCCTTGGAGTTCCTTGATGGCAGCATATGTTTCTCTAACATACCAATATAAGCTTCAACAGCCAACCATCACATATGCTGTTTTTTGTACTTTTTTTGGTAACTGTCTGAATGGTCTTTTTCATCTTTATCTGTAGAATCAGATTTTTCCCAAAAACAAACTGAAACGTGGACTCATATGACAACAGAACACATTTCCAGTGTCTTTCTTTTTTGTCTTTTATTTTTCCATGGCCTTTAAGCACTGAGATTTTCCCTGACTCCCTGAATCTTTTCATGATGCACTGAGAAACATTTAAACTGACTGACAATTCTCTCATGAGGTTTGGCACAAAGTGGTGAACCACAGCCCATCCTTGTTTGTAAAGACTAAGACTTTTATACTCAGTCTTGATGAACTCACCTGTTTGTAAGTGAAAACACTGAAAATCTTTTCTTGATTCTTTTATCTGTTAAATAAAGGTTCAATAGAATTAACAAATTACAGATTAAAATTTTTTTTAGGAATTGTCCCAACTTTTCTGGAAATGGGGTTTGTAAAATCTAAATGCTATTACACCTTTGATTATAACAATCATTTTGTGCATCTTATAGTCTACATTTTCATCTACACTTTTTGTTCAGGGTACTGTAGTTTAGACTATTGTACAAACAAATACCAAATATAAAAATCAGAAAACAGAAAACACGCAAAATAAAATGTGAATTTATTTAATTCATTCCATCACAAAACAATCGTTATGAAATAACAATGAATATTTTTCTTTAAACATTTGTCTGTTTACAGTAGAATGAGCCATAATAATTGACGTGTACTTGAAAAACACACTATTTGAATGTGCCAGTGTGCTTACACAGAACGTGATGAACATAATTGTACAGCGTGTGTGTTATAAATGTACTTGTTGCACTTTTAACATGTTTTGTTTGGTTGTTCTTATCTGGTGTCCCCTCTTGGAAATGCCTTTTCTTGTTGCCACCTGCTGCAACCCGTGATGAAAAGTATTTTTTACCCACCTAGTACTGTATTCACAGATGCACATGCATTGGCATTAATGTTCTCTCTCTCTCTCTTGGTTTGACTTCTTAATCTGAATCACTTTCAGATTCACTTTGATGATCACTTCCACAATATCTTCCTCCTCTGATACATCACCATCTTCTTCTTCATCTGGATATTCTCAGACTCCTGAGGTATTGGCTTTAATGTTCTTTGTTCACAGTTCACAGTTTTTCTCATCATGATTACTCTCCTCTGAGTATATAAAGATGCGACTCAGACAGATTTGTCTCCACTCCCAATGTGCAGGTCTGAGTGGCACAGGGTGAGAGAATATAGAATGTTTTTAGATGCAGATCCCAAAACCAGACAAAACAGTGCCAAAGAGTTGGGAGTGGATGGGTTCTGGGCTGGAAATTTAACAACAAGGTCAAAAACCTATCAATGTCCTCGCAAGGCCTGGAATGTCTGGTATTTTTGACTTTGTGGGGACATTTTGCTGGTCCCCATAAGAAAGGTTTTTTGTATTTTGTATCAAGCCAAAGAGCCAAAATGTTACCTTTTCATTACGGATGTTAGGGTTAGGATTCGCATTAATTAACTGCATTGATAATTATGTCAGTGGAAAGTCCTCGCAAGTATAGCAATATAAAATTATTATTACCTCCATAGAAATCTGTGTGTGTGTGTGTGTGTGTGTTGAAGTCACTGGAGATAGATCTTTTGATTTTTTATGGATAGATTTTTGATTTATAATGGTTTTCTCTCACATATCTTAAACAAATCTCATGCTTTAGTTTCATATTTCCATCCTGAGATCTTAGTTTTAAATCATTCTTTCCCTTTTTTTTCACTTCTGGGGGACTTTATAAAGGGTGTAAACAGTGTGTGTGTAGGATGAACATTCAGATTGTTTTTCTTCAATATGTTCCTCAAAGAAAACCTGTCAAAGTTTCAAAGTGAACAAAACCCCAACATTCTGTATCCTTTCACCTTTATTAAAAAAAGAAAAACGGGTCCATTTGACCCGAAGGACGCACAAGGGTTAAAAGCTATTGGTTATTTATCTAGCGTTTGAGAAAATGCATTTCTTTATTTTGTCCCCCTCGGGTTGCCGTAGAAAGGAGAGTTAAAAACGTGCCGCAGCAAAACCAGCCTGATGTAGCTGCTTCTGTAGCTCAGACTAATCATTCAGCTACAGTAACAGAGGGTGAGTTCTTAAAGAGATTATTGAAATAAGTTGTCATGTCCGGAAATTGTCGTTGGTCACTAAAGCGTTGTGTAGTTAGCGAAGATTAGCTAACAAGCGTAGCCGTGTTATGGAGCTAAATGACTGACAGCGTGCATGGTTCTCCCGGAATAATATCAGGACTGATGTTAATTTGAAGGCGGATCTTCTCTGGCTGGAGCTCAGGCATGGGCTCTGTATTAGGGGGGCAGGAAAAAATCGACTCGAGCTCGAATCGCGTTTCTAACATTGAATGATTCAGAATCGATTCTCATTTTCAAAAAATCCATTTTTTTCCGGGTGCAGGTGTGCCTTCTCATCCACCGTAGTGCTAGGCAAAACAAGAAGCAGCGCATGTACAGGCGTGCAAGCCTAGGCTACAGAGGGCTGTGTAGTGTAAAGTATGGAGGATGAAGAAAATGAAATCCAACCGGCTCTGCGGTCTTTGAAAGCAACCACTTGGAAACACTAGCTCAGAGGAGCTGTCTTTCTTCAGAGCATGTAGATCAGCTTCTTTTCCTGCAGAAGAACCTACAGATTTGTCAGTCAGTCAGTCAGTCATTATCTGTACCGCATTAACTGTATTCCCAGTTACGGGGTCACGGGGGAGCCGGTGCCCAGCCGGCAACTCTGAGCGCAAGGGCAGAAACCAACCCTAG